>PVHP010015591.1:0-37271 GCA_004024765.1 Zapus hudsonius
TCAACATAATGTGCCCTGCATATGAGTTGCAGACAACAAAGTCTAGCCATCACTGTACAAAATCCATCCGTGACCCCACAGAACTGCTGTTCATTGGGGTTATTGTTTATGTCAATGCCATAGAGGAAGAGAGGAAAATCTGTCCAGATGACTAAAGTGTGACCGCAGTGTATGAATGGCTAGAGTCACATAATTATGGATCTGAAAACAAGTGTCTGGGAACGCGAGTAAAACAAACCACCTGCTTCCTCCATTTCAGAGAAGATCCCACCACTCACTTCATACTTAATCAGACACATCCTATGAGCTCTACCCTCTCTCGTGTATCACCATCTTTAGAACTCCTGGGAAAACTGTCTTTGGTATGACCCATGAAGTACACACACACCTGAGGTCAGTATGCTTCTCTAATCTTCGAGCTCCTTGCCAAACACCTACAGCTAAAAGAAAATGCAGCTTGAACCCAAGCTGAAATGATTTCATAAGCAAAAGCCCAAGCAAATAAGGTCAAAATGACAAAGAGTGACTTTGGGATTCTGGAAGATCTTTTTCTCCTCCACCAACACTCTAAGTCTCTGACCACTGCAGGGAATGGCATTGTCTTTAAAGCTTTGCTTTTGTCATCTGGTACCTGCAGACAGGGCTCCATATAAGCTCTTCCATCCCAAGTAACATGGAAGGTCACAGCTCTGAATACCCAGATGTTCTGGGGTAACACACACTGTGCCAACTCACAGGGTATGGGCAATCAACACCACGGTCCTCCAGACCACAGTCAGAAAGGGTGAGAGGTCAGCCCAGGAAAATCTTTGGTGAAAGGAAATCAGTTACAGAGAAGATAAGAGACAAGAGAACCCTTTATTATGCAATTAATTTCCAACTCATTTCCCACCAGCTCCGTTGTTTCAGCCCTGTAATTTATACAAGGAAAGCACTTCTCACCTTGCAGAGCATTTAACACATATTGAGAGGAGGGACTTAAAGCTCATTAATGCCAACTCTCCTTACACAATTCCAAGATAAAAATCAAAAGCCGATCTTACCTCTGACAGAATTATCCTGATTACTCTGGCTAGGAAAGGACTGGGCTGACACACTAGCCATAATGTGAAGCCAACCGAGTTTGAGCAAGGATGGAGCAAAATGAACCTCTATTCTGTTCATGTAAGGGCAAATGTCATGGGTGTGCACATGGCTTTGTATGGGAATGGCTTCCCCATGAATATAGTTCATTGCAATGTTGGGATCAGGGATGACAACCTGGAATGGAGTGTAGATGCTGAGAGTGTAGCTTTGCCTTGGTTTCTTTCTATCCAAAGACACTGTAAATAAAACACAGGAATAGTTATGTGTGCTTTCTGATGTACGCAGCGTCCAGTAAAAGTTCATTTTAAATGAGTGTTTTCCAATTGGAAGGAATGAAGGAGGAAGGGAGAGGCAAGAGAGAAAGAAGGAGGGAGGGAAGGAAGAAAGGAAGGAAAGACGGAAGGAAGGAGTGAGAGAAGGAAGGAAGAATTCATTCCCAAGTATTTAGTAGGGCATTGTTTTTTTTTTATTTCTCCTTTCCTTTTACCAAGTCCCCAGGCCTAACCAGTCCCCAATTCTGGTGGCAAAGGGAATTGGCTGAGGGAAATTTACAAAGAGATCACAGTAGGGAGTGAAGGAGTGGGCACAATTATTCGGTCAGCTGTACTGATATCTTATGTTAATGTCCCTCAATGTATCCAGCATACTATGAGGTGCTGAAGCAATTTCAAAAAAAAGCAAGAAGGAAATTGAAGCTGACACGAAAAGACGGAAAGATCTTCCATGCTCCTGGATAGGAAGAATTAATGTCATGAAAATGGCAATACTCCCAAAAGCAATACACAGATTCAATGCCATGCCAATAAAAATACCAGCATCATTCTTTGTAAATATAGAAAAAATAATTTCCAAATTTATTTGGAAAGGCAAAAGGCCTCAGATATCCAAAGCCATCCTTAGTCAAAGAAGCTCATCAAGAGGTATCACCAAACCCAATCTAAAGATATATTACAAAGCCATTGTAACAAAAACAGCATGGTACTGCCATAAGAACACACAGATAGACCAATGGAACAGAATTGAAGACCCTGCCCTAAGCTCAAGCAACTATAGCTGCTTAATATTCAATAAAGATGCCAACAATGTCAACCGGAGTAAAGGGCAAATTGGATAAACACTTGTAAAAAGATGAAAATAGACCCAGTCCTCTCACCATGCACCAAAATCACCTCCAAATGGATCAAAGACCTCAACATAAGACCTGAAACTCTGAAAATCCTGGAAGAAAAAATAAGGGGAACTCTATGAAATAGGAGTAGGGAAAAACTTCCTGAACAAACCTCCAGTAAGCCAGAAAATACAGCAATCACTTAACCAATGGGATCTCATCAAGCTAAAAAGCTTCTGTATAGACAAATTTACCATAATCAAAGCCAATAGACCACCATCAGCTTGGGAGTTAATCTTTGCCAGCTGTAACACAGATAGAGGTCTAATATCTAGAACTTACAAAGAACTCAATAAATCAAATAACAAAATATCAAACATCCCTCTCACAAAATGGGCCTCTGAGCTCAACAGGGAATTCTCAGAGGAAGAAATACAAATGGCCAATTCTCATTTAAGAAAATGTTCAACATCATTAATCATCAGGGAAATGCAAATCAAAACAACAATGAGATTCCACCTCACTCCAGTAAAGCTGGCAATAATTAAAAAATCTACCAACAATAGATGTTGGCAAGAATGTGGGGGAAAAGGAACCCTCCTTCACTGCTGGTGGGAATGCAAACTGGTACAACCACTATGGAAAGCAGTGTGGAGGCTTCTGAACAGGATGGATATAGAACTACCAGTTGACCCAGCTATGCCTTTATTGGACATTTATCCTCAAGACTCCTCATTTCTGCAAAGAGCCATCTGCACAGCCATGTTTATAGTGGCTAAATTCATAATAGCTAGGAATTGGAACCAACATAAATGCCCATCACTAGATGATTGGATATCAAAAATGTGGTACATATACACCATGTAACTCTACTCAGCAATTAGGAAAAATGATATAACGAAATTCAAAAACAATGGATTGATTTGGAACAGATCATACTTAGTGAACTCACAAGAATAGACAGACAAGCGCCGCATATTCTCCCTTATCTGTGGCCCCTAATAAGTTTACACCGAACTATAAGTAAACATGACTAGAGATTCAGGTGAAAAATCGCTTCTTGGCCTTTTGGCTAAGATCAAGTGGAGATTCAGGAGAAAGGCAAAGGGGACAGAAGGAAATGGGGGCAGGTGTGGAAGCAACAGAGGCGGGAGATGTACACTTACCTAAACTAACAATAATATGACTCCATGGAATCCTATCTTCTGTAGACAAATTCTGGAGGTAGATAGGGCCCCAAAGGGGGGAGGGTTGGGGGAGTGGAAGCCTACCTATGGTACAAAGGACACTGACCTTTGGCTCCCAGACCCAGTAAGTAGTTACCTCCCACAGTGAGCTGTTGAACAGAGTGACCCACATGGTCCCTAAAATAAGAGGTTGGAAACTTTTTAAGAGGTTTATAAAGTGCATGATTCTTGGTTGGTGATTGGTCCAAGCAGCACTATCTTGGCATTTTAGTGAAGATTCCCTGGATACATCACAGTATGGCAGAGACATAGGAGATGAGATTTGATACATATTGAAATGTCCCTCTCAAGAGACCATGGAATTCACAAGAAGTGTATTGCTTCCTTCTCAGGGGGGTACCCTTAATGAACTAATCACCTTCCACTGGGCCACACCTCTTGCTTTTGTTGCTGTTGTTTGTTTTTGAGATAAGTTCTAGTCAGAGTCAGCCACAAGCTACTGGGATGAATCTCCAAACCAGGAACAGTTCTTGGGAGGAAATGATTTATTGAAGCTACAGATCCAGATGAAGTTCCATAGTAGTGAAAGAGGCTGACCCCCCCCCCTTCACAAGTCCAAGCAGAGAGAGAAATTCATCACCAACACCAAACACACAGAATAGCAAACAGGCAGGGGGAATTGAGAGAAGATTTTTCTCCCCCTTTATATAGCCTTAGGGTGGGGTCTTGCAACCCTATCCCTGACTTGATGGCTTCCTGAGTCTCTGGAATTTCCTTCCTGCACTGCCCACACAGGAAGGGATGTTCATTTCTAGCTCTCCTGAGCTTCCTTACATCCCTACTGAGAGGCTGCCTTCCTGTAACATCCTCAGAGACCCATCCAAGGTAACTGAAAAGATCAAGTTGACAACAAAACCTAACCATCACAGGTCTCAATATGTAGGTCAGGCTGGCATTGAACTCATGTTCCTCCTGCCTCTGCCTCCCAAGTGCTGGGTTTCCAGGCATGGCCACCATGCCCATCTTGGCTCCAACTCTTAGCGATTCCTCCACTTCAACAGCACCACACTGGGGACCAAGCTTTCAGCACACAAACCTTTGGGGGACACATCAGGACATTTTCACTTCCAGATGTGGAGCAGGATGCTGTTGCCTGTGATATACGTTAAGTAAGCATATGGCATGAATTTATTTTTGCTACTTGCCGTTCTTCTCCCCACAAATGCTATCTGGGCTTACGTAATGCTATTCACAACCACTGTTTCACACACGATATTGCTTTTCTCAAAGAACTTTATGAGAAACTGTCAGTCCATGTGCTCAAGCCCATAGGATTCACATCTTACCATGTGCCCTTCATTCAGAGGTGTATGTCCTCCTAAGACATGGAAGTGGTCACTAAACACAGGTACAAATTACACTTGGGTGACACACTGAGCAAGGCTGTAGGATGTGTCATATGCCTGAAACCAGCAACAGATATGTGATGATGTTTGTCCCATAGCCAGCAAGCAGTGCCACAGCAGAGTGACAGAAATTACTTTAATCACAAAGCCCCTCCCCACCATGAAATCCATTAAATTGTGAGTCCATAAAATAGACTGATGTACTTGTGAATCAAAGGCCTCATGATCCAATCACCTCTCAAAGGTTCCACTTTATCATCAGGAGCTAAGCCCTCAACACACAGGCATTTGGGGACACATCCAAGATTTAATTATGTGACCTCATAGTGCAGGTCATTACCTCCATATGAACTTCACAATATTGAACCCACCAAAATTTTGAGTTCTAGACCACATTTTTCATCTCTTCATGATTCCCTTTCTTTCTTTCTTTTTTATTGTCCATAATGAGTTACAATATTTAGTGGGCAAACAATGAGTTGTTATCCCCAATTCCCCGCTGCCCTCCCCTCCCCACTCTTCTGGATAACCTCCTCCTCCATGGGTCGTCTGGATCAGTCCTTGTGACAGGGGACCATGGATAGCCTAGTATTCAGCCAATGATTCCCTTTCTAATTGGTGGTAGGTGGAAAAGCACTCAGTCAACTGCAACCAGAGATAAATGAAATCGTGGGAGGAAAAATCTCTCCGTAAGAAGTATCCCACAAAGAAAAGGTGTTTTGTGATCCTTATGACTCAGGTCATTCTCTGAAGACCTCACAGTGAGGCATCCCACAGGGCCTGACTCACCCTGATGTTTTCTTGAGCCCTGCTGTGTGATGATGGGAAGAAGGGAGGCTTTAGGGAACTTTTAATTTGGCTCTAACATCTTTGAACTATGTGACCTCTGACCTCAAACTTCATCATTAAAGGCAAAATTATTTCTTCCTTTTAGGTGGTTGTGTGGATGGAGTGTAATGTTCCTCGTTTAATGCTGTGCACATAGCAACTTTTGAAAAGAAGGATTAGCCTCACACTTTCATTTCCCCCTCTTGGACCAGTGCTGTTCCATCCAGCCTTCCCAACCATCACCTACTGGCCTGGGCTACAAATAAAGGAAGGCTGCTGGGCTTTGTCCTTCACAGTTGTAGCTTCTAGTTAACAAGACTTACCAATACATAGACCATTCATTCATTCACTCATCCAGTGCAGTGCTGGGGATTCAGCCTGGGGCCTCACACATCCCAGGAACTACACCCTGAGCTTCCCCCTCAACATAAGGACTTTAAGGTCCAGAAGCTGTTCTGTTGGCTCAACCCCTGGTTATTGACTCCCCCTGTGAAATCCACCCAACCCATGTTTACTGACTCCCCCTGTGAGCTCTACACTGGCACTCTTCAGGTGAGAAGGACCTCAGGAAAGGACAGCTCACTCTTATTTCTCTGGCCGAAGCTGCAGAGTGATGAGGACACATTGTGTATGATAAGTCCGTCAGAGGACAACTGTTTTCAGGGTCAAGTGAGTGGCAATGGAAAAAAATGGGCATCTCAAGCCACAGCCAGGGGCATTGGCTCTGTCTGGGGCAATAAAAGTGTCCTGCCAACAACACAGGAGCTAACTCAGCCCAGCAGACCACAGTAAAGTTCTGGCATGCCAGGAATATGGGGCATGGAGTGAACTCCAATCTCGAGCTCGGCACCTAGTAACAGAAGGTGACCACATTAAAGGCAAGAAGCACCATGCCTTGGGCCTTAGCCTAATCCCTGTCATTTACATGAAAAAGTTTGGCTACAGTTCCATTGGCAGAAAGGACACTGCTGGCCATTTGATTTAGAACTATAAGGTGACCGCTATCTGTCCTGGGAGCATGTATTGCTAGGGAGACCTGCCATTCTCCATGGCTGCCCTGCCCATTCTCTGAGCCACTAACAAAGGCTGTGTGCTGACAGACATTCATGAGAGGACTCAATGAGGCTTCGTATCTGACTCATAGGCAAGCAAGAACCTTGACAATGAAGGTGTCTGGACACCCTCCAAGTTCAGTGACTTTATTGCAAATGATGCCATGGTACACTTGAGTACCCTACAAGAAAAGTAAAAGAAAGGAGAGAGGAGGAGGGAGAGAGAGGAAGAGATTAAAAACATTCAAGGCATTTTTATAATTTCTATAAAATTCATATCCATTTTCTCTTGTTAGTGTGACTAAATTTAATAACTCAAAGAAGTATAGTTTTTTTCTGCTGTTTTTTGAGTTAGCATCTCACTCTAGCCCAGGCTATCTGCAACCCACTCTGTATTCCAAGGTGGCCTTGAACTCACAAAGACTCTCCTACCTCAACCTCCCAAGTACTGGAATTATAGGTGTGAGCCATGAGGCTGAGCTAAGAGGTAGATTCTTTGAAAAAAAAAAAAAAGACTAATCTTTAGCCATAATGATCACCTTAGTTTTATTTGAATTTAGTTTGATGCCCAAAGTTAAAATTCTCTGTAGACACTTTGAGAACATTAGTCATTGCTGTTTCTTAGCACAATTCTAGATCGTTTTTCTACAAGTCTTTCTGCAGAAATCCAGTCTGATCATAAATAATGCAGAAGAGAGAGAAAGACAAATGACCTTGACCTCGATGAATGGAGCTGTCAGCAGACAGTTCTAATAAGCAGCAGGTTGCTCTCTTTGGGTTCCTCTGAACATCCAGAGACTGCAGCTCAGTGCTGGAAGGAAGCACCCAATCCTCTGTGTCCCCCCAACCCTCAGGAGCTGATATGCAGCATGTGTCACACACACACACACACACACACACACACACACACACACACACACACACACACACGGGAGCTGATATGCAGCAGGGCTGTTTGCAATATTTGGAAGCTCTCTAGCTGGTGAGTGAGAAGGTGTCAGGAGGTCTGCTGACTTCCCACTGCTCTCGCCTACCTATGGAAGCCCCTTCCCATCAAGTCCTTCTGAACACTCTGGCATGTCTTTCACGCCTGTGAGCAATTCTGGGATGGTTGTGCTCTGTGAGCATCCTCCTTGTCTCCACTCGGAGGCTCCTTTGCCTATCTTCCTGCACCCCCAAATCTGCCACGGCAGGGCTGTCCATGAGAGCTGTATTCTGCAGCCCATGCTCCTAGCACCAGGCTCCTTCCCTGGAGAAGTACAGTCATGCCTTGCTGCTGGTGGGAAGGGTGGAAGTGGGGGTGGAGGACCGATTCCAGGACCTCCCACAGATACCCAAATCCCTTATATATAGTGGCATGATTTGCATATAACCTACGTACTTCCTCCACACACTTTAAACCATCTCTGGATCACTTACAATACCCAACACAAAGTAATGCTACGTAACCCGTTATTATACTGTATTACTTAGGAATTGTGGCAATAAATAACATGCTAGTTACAGACCCAACCAGTGTAAGCCTAACCCCATAGTACAGGGCCCATGGCTGGGTGAGTCTGCAGAGGTGGGATCTATAGAGAGCAAGAGCCTGCTGGAGGAACCAACAAGATTGTCTTGAGGATTCAGTGAAATGACATGTGGAAATGAACCTGCCCAGAGTTGGGCTCTGGGAACTGTCACTCCCTGCTCGTGCCTACACAGACACAAGTGCTGGAGCTCTCGTGTTGTTGTGACTGGTTTCTCTTGTTGGCGTTTCACAGCATGCTGAATCCAGAGTGCTGACAAATGCAGCCAGGGCTTTTGTGAACGCAATGAATAATGCTTGGGAAGGGCTACGCCAGAGAGGTTTGTCCTCAGGATTAGCAGGTGGAGAAAGCTTAGATAGGAGAAGTGGAGACACTTGCCCTCCTGACTGCTTGCACACCCTCACTCTAGGGCTCCGTGGGGAATCTTCACGTCTGCAAGATGTTCACATGGGTTATGTCCTATGAACTTAGGCCTACAATGATCAGACCTGTTCTAACGTGTATGCGTCTCTAACGCTTGTCAGCATTCACCTAATAATACAATATAACAACAGTTTACATTACTTTGCAGACCAAATAAGGTACATGATGAAAAAACCCTAAAGAGCAGGCTTCAGATAGAAAATATTAGAAAGTCCCATTTTCCTTTGAGCAGAATCTCCTTATGACAAAATGAAGGGGTAATTAATTCTCTTTCTTTCTTTCTTTCTTTCTTTCTTTCTTTCTTTCTTTCTTTCTTTCTTTCTTTCTTTCTTTCTTTCTTTCTTTCTTTCTTTCTTTCTTCCTTTCTTTTTTTAACAGCAAGGATAGTGAATTATTACCTGTAGCATGTGTCTATAAGAATTATGTCTAAAGGAATGTCTTTCCCAAACAAAGCAAATATGTACATTTCACTTAGAAAATTGATACAAAGTCTTATAAGCAAGCATTTTCGGGGTAGACAAATTCATGAATAGCCCCAATTATGGAGCACATTTCTAAACATGCAGATTTGAAGTTTCTAGTTCAAGAAGGAAAGATGGAAGATGTATCTGGCAGCATGCTTAGCTGAAACTCACGAAATTAACACATGTTTAAAAGGTTAAAATGACAGACAGCCTGGGGTGGTGATGCAAGCCTTTATCCTATGCTCAGGAGGCTGAGGTAAGAGGACCATCATAAGTTCAAGGCCAGCCTTTGGCCTTGTGCAATTCTCTTTCTTTATGCCTGGTTCACAGAAGAGGAGACCCATGGCTACCTTTGGTTTGGCATATTTATTTTTATTGTTTTACTTTGTATTGACAACCTATATACATAGACATAACATATCATAATCAAAACCCCCTCCCACACCTCCTTCCTCCCCTCATCACTCCTCCACTGAACCCCTTCTTTTCAACTAGTCCCTGATCGGTTTTGACGTCTGTATAGACATGTCTCCATGCTAAAGCCTCCACTGCCTCTTCTTCTCAGCACTTTGATGAGCTTTTGGAGTCTCCCCATTGGTCATTGTGGATTCACATATTTAAATTCAAGGCTAGGCGTGGTGGCGCACGCCTTTAAGGCCACCCTGAGACTACATAGTGAATTCCAGGTCAGCCTGGGCTAGACTGAGACCCTACCTTGAAAAACCAAAAAAAAAAAAAAAAACAAGTTTAGGGTTGGAGAGATGGCTCCCGGGTTAAGGCACTTGCCTCCAGTGCCTAAGGCCCCGGGTTCAATTCCCCAGGAACCACGTAAGCCAGACCCACAAGGTAGTTGCTCTGGTGCTCTCTCTCTCTCTCTCTCTCTCTCTCTCTCTCTCTCTCTCTCTCTCTCTCTGCTTGAAAATGAATAAATAAAATATTTTTTAAAAAGAGACTTAAAAAAATTCAAATGAAGGGAATTTTAAAGTTCTGAACATTAGAAGGTCCAACAAGTTTCCAGGCTACTTAGTTGCTGATGGACAATGGTGGACCTATTGAGTCTTCTATGGACCAATCTTTCGTCCTGGTGCTGGGCTAGGGAGGACAGCAAGATGCAAGGGTAGAGAGCTAAGCTTCCCACTTTGAAGTTAATTAGTGAAAATCTCTCTGTGACACACACACACACACACACACACACACACACACACACACACACACACAGAGTTTCGTTCATCCTCAGAAACAAAGGAACTGAATACAGTTACAACATGAACTATTTTATCAGAAATACCCTGGCCTATTTATCCCTTGCATTTTTCTCAGACTCACAGTTCCACCCCTAAGGCAAGTTTGAAAACCTGGTATACTAAGGGTTAAAAAATATATGCCAGTCATGAAACGAGGAAACATCAGCTGGGCTTTGCAAATCCCACGCACAGCCTTCTCTGTATACAAATGAACCCAAAAGGAGGGCCTGGAACAAGGCTGACCCTGAAATCCAAACCTCTGTGCAAACAGGAATGTGGGAGTGGGTAGCTGCTTCTTGACCAAGACTCTCATCCAGTGAGCTGAGTCAGGCTTTGGTCTTTGACCACAGTTTTGTTGGAGGTCAAAAGCCTCTTAAAACCTGTGGTGCCTGATGAACTACCAGTGGAGAATTAAAATTGAAACTATTTGGTTTATTGTTGGGTTTTGTGTTGTATGAGAACAGACATGGATCCAAGTAACACTGATCAGAAGGTTTAAATTTAACTACAACATTGCACTCTATCACTGACTTGTTCCCTGGCAACTTCTGGAAGCTCTTAGAGCCTGGATGATCCTACCTATAAAGAAGAGAGGGTGATTCTAAACATGTATTTGAAACTACAGAAGAATCTGCCAAATGCAAATGGCCACTGTTCCTATTGGTCCAAAATAGTCTATTTGTCTCTTACCATTTCCTTCCTATGGAAATAACAATGAGCTACCTGCTAAGCCTAAAGGCAGCCTGACAGAGAGATGACGATGATTTGCTCATTCTGTTAGGAATATACTCGAATGGACGCACGGATTTACTCAGATACAAAACACCATTGTTCAGACATGGCACTTTGCATTCTCAGTGTGAGCAGAAGTTTCTGGTAGTTTTGTCTTCTTTTCAAAGCGTTATTTCTGGGTTGGAAAAGTTGATTTTTTTTTTCAAACTGCCTTTTTAGATTACTCTGACTTGCAAAGGTCTCCGCTTACTTCGTAATCCCCAAATGCTCGTCTGTCTCTAAAAAGGTTTGCATTGTCTTTCAAGAGATCGAATGTTCCCTTTCTTCTGAGTTCATATTCTCGGTCAGGTCGCTGCACAATGCCACTGGGAGGGGTCCAGATCATGTGACTCTCCTGATGCAGACACACTCTGCTTTTGCATCCTGTCCAAGTGTCCTTGTGAACTCATGGTCTCTACTTTCAATCTAAGCTACGTACTCACATGCCCACTAACTAAAATTTTCTGTAAATGACACTTTCAGCTGGTCATGACACCTGTATGCGAGCTGAGCTCTGAATGTCATCTTCTGCCTTTATAAGACAGCTCTCAGGAAGATGGCCTCTAGTGAGCCTTGGGTCCCCCGACTCTGTCTTTGGTGTGTTTATGACATCCACCTCTATTGCTGGAGGATCAGAACTCCACCCCTTCGCAATGTGGCACAGCCCTCTTCCTTTCTGAATGAAATGACACAAGAATCCTGCACAGCTGAGAGGTGGAAACGTAAGAGCTACCCAGAGGCCCCTGTGAACACAAGTTTTCCTATAACTCCTTTTAGGAATGGGAGTTTGGAGTCCCTGAAGAGCCTTCACCACAGAAACATTGGCTCTAGAAGATTCTGGGGAAGATATGAACGCACCTTCCTTTGGCTAAAGCCAAGATAAGGGCAATAGGTTTCTATTCATATAGTGAAGTCAGCCAAAGAAGCTGAAGCTAGAGTGAAAACGGAAGCTGAATTCCTTATAGGGACTGGAGAATCAAAGACCATCTGAACATTGCCTCTCACAGTCATTAGCATCAGCCAAATACCCTCCTTAGTCAAGGCAAGACAAGGAGATTAGCACGCCCACCCACTCCTAGTTCAATCAAAGAAGCAGCTCTAACTTTGTTTGGCTGGTCACAGACCAGGCAGAGCCTGGAAACCTAGAGTCGCAATGTGGTTCTGTGATGGTTAAGTTTGTCAACTTGATCTAATCCATAATAATCTTGGGCAGGTCTCTGAGCTTGCCTGCAGGAAGGATTGACAAATTCCTTTTGGGATTTTGGAGAAGACTTGTGATGGTTAAGTTTGTCAATTTGAGCTAATCCATAGTAATCCTGGGTGGGCCTTCCAGAAGGAGACTAATATAAGGAAGCTTAGGGGGAAGGAGATGCTCTTCCTTCCTCCCCCAGCTGCTGGTGCTGGTTTGTGACTTGCTCTCGCATCCTGTTCTCCTATCCTTCCTGGACATCGGAATCCAGTTTCCTTGGCCTCACATATTGGACTGAAGAGCAGCCGCTCCCCAGAGATTCATCAGGCCTTCTGGGCTGGATTGGGACTGCTGAGACGCCATCTACGTGGACTGAACAGCTACTGGTTCCTTACCTGTGGGCCTACAGACTGCTACTCTTGGACTGTCGTAAGCTATCCCAATAAATTCCCTTTTTTTATAATACATTCTATCAACTCTGTTTCCTCTAGAGAACCCTGACTAATACAGGTTACTAAGGCAGAGAATGAATCTTCCCCAAACCTGCTGCTCTGCCACCTTGGATTAGTCCTTGACCATTCTGAACTTTACTTTTCCCATCTACCAAATAACTCTGTCTGTTTCCTCTTGCACATTCTCAGCCTGCTTGGTAGTGTGTGTGTGTGTGTGTGTGTGTGTGTGTGTGTGTGTGTGTGTATGCGCAAGTGCATGTATGAATGATGGGACCTCAAACTTTTTATTCTCCAACAAAATCTAAATGTCTAACAGAGCTAGCTTCATGCATCTAACTGATGTTCACTTTAAAGCTAACCCATCCTCAGACTAGATCAGTGACCCCAGAATGTGGGGAAGGCAGTCCTGTGTGTGTTTGTTGTTAGACCACACTTGGTATACTTTCCCCTCTGCTCCCCCCCCTTTAAAGGGGTGCTCAGTAAAGGTTGTGTTCAGTGTATTTCTTGTCTCTCACATTACCATCATTCTGCCCTTATACATCCCCTCCAGTTTTAAACATGCACCTGTCATCTTCTGGCTCCATTTCCCACTCCTATGTCCTAACCTCAAAAGCAATCATCTCATGGACTTAAGAAATGTGTCGGGCTGGAGAGATGGCTCAGCGGTTGAGGCACTTGCCTCCAGTGCCTAAGGCCCTGGGTTCAATTCCCCAGGTCCCACATAAGCCAGACCCACAAGGTCCTGGTGCATTCTCTCTCTCTCTCTCTCCCCCCTCTCTCTGCTTAAAAATGAATAAATAAAATATTTAAAAAAAAAAAAAAAAAAGAAATGTGTCATTTTGTTCAAATGTACTCTTGTAAAATGTGGATTTTTGTATAGGTGTGTCTATTTTAAGTCACTATAATGGATGCCAGGTTGTATATGTCTACCTTCCTGGAGAAGCTGGTAAGAGTGCCCCCCACACAATACCCTCCTCTCCACCATGGAGGATGACTGCAAGCCAGGAGATCAGCTGCCACTGCTCCTCAGAGCCTGAAGGCAACAACAGGCACAAACATTAAGAATGCAAGCTTTCCAGTCACAATTTATCTGAATCCTGTTTTTCCACACGTGTGACTTCAAACAAATTACTCAGTCTTGCATCCATCTTCATATCTTTGTCTAGAAAATAAAGGTAAGTCGTGAGGTTTTTGTGGAGATTAAGTTAGACAAGCTTAAAACAATATGGGTCGGCCCAGGGAAAATTCTTAATAAATGACAGTAGAGTTTAGTAAGAAATGCTTAGCAGAAGGCTTACAGCAGCAAAGCCCCCCTCCCCCTAGATCTCATGCAGGAGAAAACAAAGGAAGAAAAACAAAGGGGAAGTTAGGAGCCATAAAAGCAGGCCTGGGAACATGGAAGGTTACCCAGCTGAAATCTTCTAAGCATTAACCTTTCAAGTCTCTGGGATAACAACAGATTCCAATATAGAAATATACAAGTGACAGAACAGGTCTCTTCTGAAGGGAAGATGCAGCTCTGAGCCTGGGAAAATGTTTTACCCAGGATAACACCTCAAGCACCTGGGAGAATGTTTTACAGATCTGAAGGACCCTATCTCAGATAAGCCCCTTTTGAAAAGAGTTCTGCAGTCAGCCCAATCCACATTTATATGGTCACCTATTGTCTCTTAATAGACAGCCTCCTAAGGAGGCCCAGACCCAGGTCCAGGTAAATTTTACCTACAGTCTTTAAAGAGCCTCCTGAGAGCTTTTCCACTGACATGACTTCAGACCCGATAGAAGTCTGTCCATTCTCCACTCCTTGCTGAATAAAGGAATCCTGATCTGAGCATGCTCCGGTGTACCTTCTGCCTCGGTTTCCTTATATCTTCTACACAAATGGAAAACTTTTCTGTGTGGGATGTCTTTCTAGTCTTCTCCACTTTCTTTCTTTTCTTTTTTATGACATAGTTAGTGTTTTTAAAAGATCGAGTAGTATAAGAAATTACAAAGATGATTTTTTTTTAAACCCCATCCCAGATTCCACCAGTTGGAAATGAATATCATTAATATATAGTAGACATTATTGCAGGTATCTTCAGAATAAAATTGCAGAAGGGTGGTAGTTGGGAGAGAGAGCAGGGAATGAATACATAGAAATGGAATAATGTTATTGTAAATGAAAAATGATTATGTCCAGAGTTTTAATTTAACAGAGAAACAGAAATGGAGGTGAAGCTGAGATCATAGTTTCTAGATCTCTCCTCTGCTTCTGAGAGGAGATGGTGAGGAGTTGGTACTTTGAACACTTCCGGCTCTGACATCTTGGAGGTTGTTAAAATGGAAATGACCACCACGAGAGACCCCACTGAAAGGAAAGGCTTTAATAGAGGGAAAAGCGAGCTGCCGGGCTACTTTCACCAAAGGCAGAGAAAAGAGTGCCTGGCAGGATCAGACCAGAACTTTTAGGGAATACCAGGCTGGGGGAAGGGCCCAGGTGGCCTGGAATGGGGGAGGGATGTTCTTTTTCCACCAGACACAGGCTCAGCAGGTGGAGGGGCTCTATCTCCTGTTTCCTGGTAGGCTTTGGTTTCAGTGTTGAAAACTTCCCTTGAGGCCGGCTGGGGGAGAGGACCAAGGTGTTGCCTGAATTCCAATCTAACAGAAGTCTCCATCTTAAGTAAGTTAGACCCTACAGTAGCTAGTAGCATTTGATGCTGTGAACAAATCCCATTTATTTTCATTGAGAGTTTCCCATCCAAGGATTCAGTTATCTTCTTTGGCTGGGTGGCAGGAAGGCATCTGACTGCACAGAGGGCCCTTGGGCCCCCAAGGAGGCCTGAGAGGGTGCTGTGGGTCCACTGGGCTCAGGAGAGGAGAGGCAGGTGTCCTCCTCCAAGAGCCTGGAGTGTCCAGTTTCAGCTCTACCGGAAGTGGACTGAGGAGAGCTCCAGAGACAACTCAGGAATGGGACACCTCAAAACTGGGTGCTTGGAGGCTGATGGAGGAAGGGGGGGCTGTTTGCTGGTGTTCTTGATGAGGAGGCTACAGAGAACTTCCTAGCTCTTGCCAAGGTGAGAGCGAGCGGCCTTCATGTGTTTCCTTCCTCACTTGAGATGCCCACCCCTATCTCCTGCTTGGATGTTGGAAGACAGCATCTTTCCAAGTGAAATGCTCCTCAGATCCACACCCTGAGATGGCAGCTTGGAGATCAGCATGCAGGGCTGGGCACCACTCACTGGGCCTACGATCCTACTAGGACCTTTTATTTCTAGGTTAAAAGATGTACTTTGAGGGCTGGACAGATGGCTTAACAGTTAGGGCATTTATCTGCAAAGCTGAAGGACCCAAGTACGATCCCGCAGTGGCCACATAAAGCCAGATGCACAAGGTGGCACATGTATCTGGAGTTCATTTGCAGTGGCTAGAGGCCCTGGATCGCCATTCTCTCTCTCTCTCTCTCTCTCTCTCTCTCTCTCTCTCTCTCTCTCTCTCTCTCTCTCTCTTTCTCTCTCTCTGCCTTTTTCTCTCACTCTCTCTCAAAGAAAGAAAGAAAGGAGGAAGGAAGGAAGGAAGGAAGGAAGGAAGGAAAAGAGAAAAAAAAGGAGAACTTTGAGGAATATATGGAATTTCAACCCAGCTTTTCTCACTCCTAAATAAAAGTTTCACACACTTGTAAATTGGCCAACCATCTGATGTTAACTTAATCAGCCTGGGAGGTCCATTGAGAGCATATGCCTAACCATTTCTTTACAAGTGAGGAAGCTGGGTAGATGGGGTCACTGTGCGTGTTCTGTGATGTTGTTCTGTGCATGGTGCCCCGCTAGGCTTGCAATGATCCCACACACAACTCACGTTACTTACTGACACTTAACAATTTGGGCATAAGCTCCAAGTTCATAGGCACCTGCATGGGGACAATAGTACAGGTCATGATTGACATTTCCTTAGGGCCAAGAAATACTGTTATGATCTCTAGAAGTAAAATGTACTCAGAGGAAAGTGTCTTAAGTAAGTCACAGAAGCCTAGAGCCTCTCCCGCACAAATTTAACCTTTAAAGGGCATGCCCCAGGGACACAGTGAATGCAGCTGGTGCCCTTCAGCAATGTGAACTGGA
This sequence comes from Zapus hudsonius, assembly GCA_004024765.1. Lineage (NCBI taxonomy): Eukaryota > Metazoa > Chordata > Mammalia > Rodentia > Dipodidae > Zapus > Zapus hudsonius. The sequence goes on from PVHP010015591.1 coordinate 16,840, forward strand.
GACTTTGAGTCTAAGCCAGGTGAGTCAGAAAAGTGACGCCCAAAGCCACAGTGATCAGAACACGATTATGAAAAACCCAACCCAACCTTCAGCACTCGCTCAGGGAAGCAAGCTGTCTACTTCCTCAAAGAAATGTCTTTCAACAAACCTAATGATTCATAAGAGATCAGAAAGTATATTGTGCTTCTATTTATACCCTCCAAACTAGTTTAACTGCCCTTATGAAGTGTTGTTAGCATAAGAAAGCTGTATCTGTTGACTTTCAGCAGAATGATAAATCGAACTTTTTTTTCACTTCTAAATATAATACCTGTATGGTTGCTTTTTCTGATACTGCACCTTCTTTTAAACTTATCATCAACATCCATCAATACCAACTTGTTAGGGTCTTTAGAAAATGTAATACTCACATAACTGATACTAAACAGATGTCGATGAAGGACATTTGCTAGTCATAATTAGTGGTGCACATGTCTGTAATCACAGAAGTTGGGAAGCCGAGGCAGGGGAATCACAAGTTCAATGATAGCCTGAGCTACACAGGGAGATCCTGTCTCATAAAATAAAACAAAATAAAATGTGTGTGTAACAACTTGACTTTATAGTGTTTGTGTGAAGCAACTAGAAAGAATAAATATATGAAATCTTAAAATAGATACATATGTGAATTTCATGTTCCTCAACACTGCTTGAGATGTGTATAGGGGCTTCTGAAATTTTGTTATAATTTTCTACTTAATTTTAGATTTTACAAGTGTCTTCCTATCAAATAAACTGTGTTTATGAAGATATAATTAACCTACTTCTACACTTTGATCATCTAAGATCTATAGAACTGTAACCGCATTTCAAGTAAGCTTGATAATCAATGTTATCAAACTGAATTAATTTGACTCTAATCAAAAGCAAAAATACCTTGACATTTGAGATAATTGATGCAGTTTATTTTGGGAAATGGGAAATGTCTGTGGGTCTTTTTAAGATGATAAAAATAATTTTTAAAAAATCTCTCCAACCCCTTTTAAAGACCCCTTAGGGCTCAGGGTCCCCAGGGAGTGGATTAGGGCCTTGCAATAGGCCAAATGCCAGAAGTTACAAGGTCTTGAATTGGAATGGGGAACCTGCCTTTATTTTATACCTCTGTCTCCCCCCCCAAAAGATGTATGTAAGCAAGACAGGAGTGTAAACCTTTCTAGTGTTAGTTTCCCCATCTGAAATAATGAAGAGAAAATTTGAAAGCAGAAAGCAATCAATGTAAAAATTCCTGCCAATCAGGGCTAAACAACTGTTGTATAAGAGAAAAACAATTTGTATATTCTATGTTCAAAGGGAAAGAAAACCTTGTGATATATTTCTTCAGATAAACTCCACCTGTTTGAGGGTTTAAAGAATTCCAACGTTTCATCCAGACCAGATCAGTGCTGTTTAATGTCATTTGAATTTAATAATCTCCAGAGGGAAAAGGAAGAGTTCAAGACCAAAGGGAGAAATTATTGTCAATTCTGGGTCAGTGAACAAAGTCAAAATTTTTGACTGAAGTTAAATAGATTCATTTCAATTAGAAATTAAAACCACTGGACCAAACTTACAGTCAATTATGCCCACATGTTCTTCCTCCCTGACCTCTTTAGTGACTTTCCTTGGGAAATGGAACTTATAACGTGTTAGCAGAAAGGATGCTTTAAAAATGTGCTCACCTGGATCAAGTCACCTTTGACTTCATGCTTCTCTGGAAGTCCCTCTTTGAGCTGAGATGGGGCTGTGCCCTGCTCTAAGTGACTCCATATAGGACGTGAGATGATGGTTTTCCCAGTGTGCCTTGTCCTGAGCCCCTGTGCTTCAGAAGCAGCTTCTGACTTCCTTTTGAGGATGGGCAGTGACTCAGCGCCTGCGTGGACAGGACAACAGCACCATCTGTCCAGCACTAACCAGGAGGCACAGGCTGAGAAGAAAGGGTATTACCATATGTTGAGGTCAGCTTTCTAGTTGCTGAGCAGAAAGAACCCAAGCAAAAGAGGCTGGTGGAGGAATGGGTTTATTAGGCTTACGGACTCGAGGGGAGACTCCATTCTGGCAGGGAAAACGATGGCATGAGCAGAGGGCTGGACATCACCTCTGCCACAGCACTGCAAACAGCGGCAGGAAGGTGTGCCAAACTCTGGCAAGGGGAAGCTGGCTTATAACCCCATAAGCTCCATCGAGGTTGTAAAACCCAAACTGCCATCAGCTGAGGATCGATCATTGAGAACACATTCATTTGTTTGTGGGGGACACCTGGATCAAACCATGACACCCTATAAATGAAAAGACACAGGTATGTTCTTCTAGGTTTCTGACAGTCCATTCACAGGGATTCTTGTGCAAATTTCCAAAGCAAATGTAGAAAACGGGAAATTCCAACAGAGGAACTGAAACTTACTGACTCAGAGAATTCCAACATTCCCAGCATTCATTACTCTAACCTCATGAAGAATCCAGACCTGACAAAGTTTGGGGAACTCATGTATTTCAGTCTGAAAGGACAAACATAATTCCAAGTGGTACTACTCTAAAGGACCTCTGCTTCTATCCTTCTATTACGAAGCCATTTTTAGAAGAGTCTCCATCTTGTAGGATGGTGTGTGTTGATTCTTTAACATTCTTATTATGAGCAAAAGAAACCCCACAGGCATAGTTCTTACTGGGCTGTTCTGTGGCCACTCACTGGGTTCCTTTTGGTTGATAATCTAAACACAGTAAGATGATGTGTGTAAAAAATCTAAGGAAATGAAACCAGAAATTGACCACCTTCTCACTATGACTTCACCCCTGTCAGCAAAGGCTGTGATATCAAACCAAGGCTCCCTGCCTACAGAGCTCTCCTGAGCCTCCACAATCAGGCCATGTGTGATGGTTAGTCTCCCTTGTCGATTTGAAAAACAGGATTTAGAATCCCCATGGAAACAAATCTCTGGGCATTTCTGGGAGGGATTTTCTCGATGAGGTTATTTGATGTGGGAAACCCCACCTGAACTGGGGTCCTAGACCTCATAAAAAGGAGAAAATTAAGGGGGCACCAGCATTCATCACTCTACTTTGTGATTTGGACTGAATGGGACCAGCTCCTTCATGTACCTGCTGCCACACCTTACCCCCAAACTATAAGCCAAGATAAACCCTCCCCCATGTCCTTTCTTGGGTATTTTGTCACAGCAACGAGAAAGTAACTGATATATTTTGTTCCAATAAAGCTTCCATCTCAGAACTCTCCCAGACTTGCTCTGCGTGCTGGTCTTCTCCTCTCCAAATCCTCGGCTTCCCATGAGGACCTACATAAATTCTGTTTTCTCTGTGAATCTCCAGAAAACATCATGCTTTTGTACTGTTCGTCTTGGACACATGAGCCAGTGCCAACCCATGACTTCCCAACATATCACCTAGATAAACTTCTGCTACTGCCTTCAAAGCTCGTAAATTTACAGTCTATGAGATCCCTGGGGAAGGAAAAATGTCTTAGATTATTTTTTGCAGTGTTACTACTCCACAAAAACACTAACTTCTTTAGAACAAATCTACCGAGACTGAAGTTGATGAAGTTGATCATGAATTTATAATAGAACTAATTCCTGATTAAACTGACCTAACTCCCATTATTTACACCGTGCATGTGACCTTGAGTTGATAGAAAGTTGAGGGCAAAATTTAACTTCCAGAAATTATTGCAGTAACCTTCAAAATGCTTTCTAGTATGTACATAGGGCCTCAGGGTGATTGACTCTATGATACTATGATTGCATAGAACAATTCATGTGGTTAACTATACACAGGTGAGAGGGAGCCAGAGGTAACAGGGACAAGGTCATCCCTCTGTAACTAAAGGGTCATTTTTGCTGTAGACTGTAGTAGCTTACTGACACAAATTTACTCTGTATAGAAAACTTCTAAATCTTAGCAATAAACTTCTTGTATTGTAAAGCTTCATTACAAACTGATCCTGGGAAAAGAAAACTTCCAAGATATTCATATTTACCATCCTGAAACCGATTTAAGATCAGGTGCTGCGTGGAACTCATTCCAGATCCATTTGTGCTAACAATGCTGGGCACCACAAAAGCCAAGCAAACAGCTGGAGGCAGTTTATTCATTGTGAAGCTTTAGATGTTAGTAACAATAAGCCCACTATTTGCTGTCTACACATTCGTAGGCTACACCCCTATATTCTGATCTGGAGAGATTAAGTGAAGTCCCAGAAATGTCCATTTTCAATTGGTACCCCAGAAAAGGATTCTAGAAGTTAGGAGCAAGGTCACTTTCCTGTGCAGGAGGTCATCTAGGGACATAGGGCTTAAAGACCATGGATGCCACCGTGCCCTGACCAGACTCCAGCCTGATCCAAGATGGTGATAAGGTAAAACAGCTTCCTGTTTCTTCCTCATTAACTTTTCCCAGGTTTGTTGCACGTTGGCAGGCCCCTTCCTGAGCCCTCCTCCTGGCCCTACCAACCAATCAAGGTCTTTCATATACACTTGAACTTGACAAAGAGGCTTATGCCAATTGAATGCCTAATTTATAAAAAAAAAAAAAAGAGCTGGTTCAAATTATCCCTTAAATTTTCTCTCTCAGAACCCCTCAATGAGGGGAGCAAGGAAGCCTCTCCCAGCTTGGGAGTATCTCTACTTCTACAATCTTTTAAACTCTTTCTTAAAATGATTCTTTCATTATCTACCTTTCTTTGTGTCTATTTTTTTTTAATTCTTTGCTGATTGTAAACAAGAAATTGGCAACCACTGGCTTAGAAAGTTTTAAGCCTATCAGAGCCCAGACAGGCACCATCGGCTCTCAACCTCACACCATTATGATGATGGAAGTTCTTAGTTACACATTTTTTTTTGAAAACACTGATTTAAAGGAAGGTTCTTATTTTGGTCGACATCATCTGGAAAAAAAAATCACAGCCACTTGGAGACTAAATAGAAGAGCAGCAGCACCCCAGGACATCTGTATGATTTAGAATGTTCCATGACCCATTAGTTCATCACATTCCAATTTGTGTGTGTTCTTGCTCACTAAATTTCGCAGGTGAATATAGCAGCAGCGGCTGATGTCATCTGTACAACTTAATCTCCAAAGGGCTCAGAAATCGGTGGCACCATGTCACTTTAGGAGTGAAGTTAATGACTGAAAATAATGACTGAAGTTTTGCAAAGGTCACTAGAAACGGTCTACTTCTGATGTAACAAGGAAATCTCCCACTGGGCTTAACCTCCCACAGATCACAGTAATCAACTTTGAGCATATTTTGAAGAAGACAAATATCCTCAAGTGAACAAAAGCAGGCAGAGTTTAGAGAGGAGGTGACCTTTCGCAGAAGGGCCATACAGGGCAGTTCCCTGTTTATCTATTTTGATCTTGGACCTAGGGATTGTGGCAGGTGGTGCTGCCTAAACTCCCATAGAAAATCTGTGGTTCTTCTAGCCTAAAGAAGCAGAAAGGACTCAGGACAACAGGAAAATAAGGAGGCAGCATCAGAAAGGAAAGGGAAAAGAAGCCAAAAACAGCTCCGTGAGTCCCAAACTGCATTAGACACACTAAGAGCCTCCAGTCCAGCCAAGCAGTGAAAGAAGACCAAAGCGTACACCCCAAACCAGAGCTTACAGTTTGAATACCAACAGAAAATTATCTACAATAACAAAATAGGGACCTAGGGAGACAGCTCAGTGGATAAAGTGCTTACCTTGCAAGAAGTACTGGAGTCAGGGATCCCTAGCACCCATGTGAAAGTTGGATGCAAGTATACACACACACACACCTTTTTAATTCTTTAAAAAAAAGATAAATAGGGCTGGAGAGATGGCTCAGCGGTTAAGGCACTTGCCTCCAGTGCCTAAGGCCCCGGTTCAATTCCCCAGGACCTACATAAGCAAGACCCACAAGGTAGTGTCCCTGGTGCTCTCTCTCTCTCTCTCTCTCTCTCTCTCTCTCTCTCTCTCTCTGCTTGAAAATGAATAAATAAAATATTTTTAAAAAGATAAATAAATGAAGCCAGATGTAATGGCTCATGCCTGGAATCCTGCCACTCAGGAGGCTGAGGCAGAAGGGTCACTGAAAGCTCAAGGCCAGCTTCCACTATTTCGTGAGATCCAAGGAAGCATGGGATACAGAATGAGAGCCTGTGTCAAGAAGCAACAACACAAAAACAAATTAATAAAAAATTGTGGCACCCTTCCAGTTCAAATGTATCACACCATTGAAAATATTAAATATAACAATAAACAGAAAAATTTGAGTCATTCTCAAGGTAACAGATAATAATCAGAAAAATCTAAACTTTTGAAGTAGTAAATAGTAATTTTAAAGTAGTTATGATAGCTATGTTCAGTGATGGAAAAGAAGATATACCTTCATAATGAATAGAAAGATAGTAAAGATGTAGGAACTATAATAAGTAGAAATTCTAGAACTGAGAAGCATATTACTAAAGAAAATATCCACTATATCAAAATTAAGTATAGAATGGACATAATGGAGGTAGTATCAGTAACTAAAAGCAACAACAAAAAAGCAGGTATTTTAGTCACCTTCTCATTGCTGGGACAAAGCACCTAACCAAAAGCAGCTGATAGGAGGAAGGTTTTATTTTGGTTCATAGTCTTGAGAGGGAAGCATCACAATGGCAGGGAAAGCATGGCATGAGCAGAGGCTGGACATCACCTCTCTGCCACAGCAGATAGAAAATCGTAACAGGTGGGGAACTGGCTATAACATCCCTAAACTCACCCCCCAACAACACACTTCCTCCAGCAAGAATTCACCTCCTAAACCTCCATCAGTTGGGGATCAAGCATTCAAAATACATGAGTTTATGGGGGACATCTGACTCAAACCACCACATTCCACCCCTGGCTCCCATAAACTCACAACTATCCATGATATAAAATGCAATACATTCAGTCCAACTTTTAAAGTGCCCATAGCTTTTCAATTCCAACACTGTTCAAACATCCCCAGAGTCCAAAGGTCTCTTAACTGTTAGCCTGTAAAACCAAGATAACAAAGTGGCACAGAGTAGACATTCATACTGCAAAAGATGGCATTGCCATACAAAGACTGCAACAACACTGCTTTAAATCACCCAGTGGCCATTTACAAAAAATAAACCATGTTGCAAACCCAGACCACCATGTTGCTAATCCAGGAGGGAATAAAGCTGACTTTGAAGAGCAGGATAGTGCCTTCGGCATGCTTCCTTCAGGCTCCCTACTTTTAAAGATTACGCATTCATTCTACTATCCCAATACGCAACAGCTGGTCCAATCTCAATAGTGGTAATCTCGCAAACAGTTGTAGCTGAAATAGGCTGCTATCTCCTGCCCGATTCATTTCTGTATCACATCCATCTACTCAAACCAGTCCATTTCTTCTAAACTCAACCATGTCCAAGTTCTCATGAAATAGGCAGAACACAGCTAGCTTCTCACACAACCTGCCTCAACCCCAAGTCCAGACAAAGTTCATTTTCCCCTCAAGAAGCCAGGCCTGTACAGGCCATAGTTCCTTCCACATTCAGGTCTTTCAACTCTCACCAGAATGGTTCATCACTCTTCATACAGTGCTGCAAGGCATTCCTTAGCCAAAGATTTCAAATCCTTCCACATTCCTCCCACAAATCAGTTTCAAAAGGCTACAATGGTATAGCTACAACGATCCCACTCCACTGGTACCAATTTTTTCTCATTATGGTGACAAGTTCAAAAATAGATGAATTGATCCTGTCATCAGAAGCCTGGGTCTTTTCCACATTCATATATATGACAAGGCTCTCTTTGCCTCCCACGTCCTCCACCAATGCTGTTTAGATCTGTTCAGGTCCCTGGAGTGTGAGAAGACCAGTGAAGTATTATGAGCAGGCTATTTTGTTGTATTCTCTATAGTAAGGACCTTCAGGAAAAATTCCTTAATGTTCCCTTATTGAACACTGAGCGAGCATGCAAAGCCATTTATTGCTTACACTGAGCATGCAGGAGAGGAATCTGGTCCTAGAGGCGAGAAACATTATTGACAAATAGTTCCTAGATGCAGACAGTGGGATCCCATTCAACGTGATTCAAATCCACTTGTATTAACACATTTCTCTATTATCCAACGTGCTCTTGCCCACAAGAATAAAGCTATATTCTCCTTAGATGATTCAAACCCATAGACTAGTTTTCAAAGGACAGATGTCTTCTCTTCAAGAGGAGCAACAAGCATCCTGATGAGAAATGGTTATCTCAAAGGATGGTTCTAGATGCATTCAGAAGCAGAAAGATGTCTTACTTTTCATTAAAATCACATATCTGAAAGGTCCACCTATTATTATAAGCTTTGTCTTTTTTTTTTTTTTTGTAGACAAGGGGAAAATTGTGGTGCTTAAATCATCTAAATGACCTCTTAACTTTCTCTTAGTTTCAACATAATTCCTTACTAAGTTGATGGCGCTTCCAGCCTTGAAGGGTTTTTGCATATATTTGATGTTTTGCAACTTCCCCTTCCTTTGAAAAAACATTAGTTATCTCCCAGAGAACTCTTGAAACATTGCACAGGTCTACACATCTTTTTTAAAATATTTTTATCTATTCATTTTTTAAGCAGAGAGATGAGAGAGAGAGAGAGAGAGAGAGAGAGAGAGAGAGAGAGAGAGAGAGAGAGCGCCAGGCTCACCACCTTGTGGGTCTGGCTTATGTGGGTACTGGGGAATTGAACCTGGGGCCTTAGGCACTGGAGGCAAGTGCCTTAACTGCTAAGCCATCTCTCCAGCCCCCAGGTCTACACATCTTTAGGGGGAAATGACTTCTGGCATAATTTTTTTTAAGAATTTAAGGCTGCTTTGTAAATTTTCTATTTCTTAAAAATTAGGACATCACAATGTCACAGTGACATGGTAAGAGAGCAGTTGTCTGTAATTTGCACAGCTAAATTTGGCTTCCAGATTGTCAGCTATGCAAGTGTATTGTTTGGAATAATAGTTAATAACAGTCTCCAAGCAAATCGGAAATAGAGCCACTATCATGTAAAAGCTGAAGCCAAAACACAACTGCCCCTCCAGCAAGATAATGGGTTAATGAGGAAGACTTTTTTGAAACCAATAAACAACAACATCATAGAGTCATGCAGGCGCCCACTACCTTGAACGTCAAGTTGCTAACTCATGCAATGTGATCACTAAGAATAGACCCATTACCGCCTCTTCAGCAAGGGCTCCAGCTTCACTGTTGGCACTTGTATCTGAGTTCTGTAGGAAACCATGACAATAGGAACAGGCCCTGGCTTTATAGAACTTGTGCTAGGAACCAGGACAGGCTGCTGGGTAATGGAAGGCAGTGACTAGATCCCCGCAGCACAGATTGGTACTGGTTACCTCCATCTGTCCTTCCAGGATCCCCTCTATGTGAGCGCACAGCCCAGGGTCCTCAGGCCTCCTGTTGGCTTTGTGGGCAGGGATCCTGGGCAAGTGATCAGAGGATGCCACAGGAGTTTCAGCTGTTGCCCTGATGTGGTAGGGCCTGTGCTGTCCTGCCAAATACCCAAGCCCTTCCTGGGCTGGTTCTCTTGCTGCTCCTCTGACCTTGTCAGCTCCCTGGGTCTTGACATGGAGGGGTGGCCATAGCTCCTGCTGGGCCTGGTAGGTCTCCCCTTGTTTCTCTCTCTCTCTCTCTCTCTCTCTCTCTCTCTCTCTCTCTCTCTCTCTCTCTCTCTCTCTCTCTCTCTGTCTCTCTCTGTCTCTCTCTCTCTCTTTAAAGCTGCTTTCCTTTTGCTAATGGCTGCTCTCTTCATGGAACTCTCTCTCTTCCATCACTCCTTTTGAGTGGGTTATTACTTTCTTGTGGACTTGTAATGATACTACCTTTCTTAGTCTTTTATTTATTTTTTAGTTTTTTGAGGTAGGGTCTCACTCTAGCCCAGGCTGACATGGAACTCACTCTGTAGTCCCAGGCTGGCCTCTAACTCACAGTGATCCTCCTCCCTCTGCCTCCTGAGTGCTGGGATTAAAGGTGTGCACCCCCATACCCAATAGTCTTTTATTTTTTAATCAGGTTTTTAAAATATTTTTTACTTGGTCTATAAAATAGGCTCATTATGGTGACATGTTCATACTTACATATCATTGTGATTTGCTCATATTTACCTCTCCATGAACTTTGGGCTTGCTTTATCGAGTTCTGTGAAGAATGTCATTGGACTTTTGATGGGGATTGCATTGAACTGGACGATCACTTTTGGTAATATATCCATTTTCACAATGTGTATATACAAGTTATACCAATCCATGAGCATGGGAGACCTTTCCCATTCATAGATAGATAGATGGTGTATGTGTGTGTGTTTCCTTGTCTGGCTTTAGTATCAAGGTAATGCCAGCTTCAGAGAATGAGTTTGGTAATGTTTTTTCCCTTTCTGTTTTGTAGAATAGTTTAAGGAGCATTGGTGTTAGCTCTTCTTTACAGGTCTGGTATAGTTTGGCAGAGACTCCATCAGGTTTTGGGCTTTTCTTTGTTGGAAGTCTATTACTCCTTCAAATGTCTCTGCTCATTATAGGTCTTGCAAGTTGTTTATATTGTCTAAATTTAATTTTAATAGCTCATAAGTAGCTGGGAATTTACTTATTTCTTTTAGATTCTCAGCTTATATAGGTGTCAGATATTTCCTTAATGATTTTGGACTTCATTGGGCTCTGTTGCAATGTCCCCTTTTGAAACATATTTCTATTTACTTATTTATTTGCAAGAAGAAAAAGAGATAGAGAGAAGAGAAGCAGACAGAGAGAATGGGTACACTAGGTCCTCTGGCAGCTGCAAATGAAATCTAGACACATGTACCACTTTGTGCATTTGGCTTTATGTCGTCCTGGGGAATCAAACCCAGGTCATTAGGCTTTGCAGGCAAGTGCCTTAACCACTGAGCCATCTCTCCAGCCCTGATTTTTTTGTATGGATGGATGGATGGATGGATGGATGGATAGATGGATGGATGGATGGATGGAGAGAGTGAGAATGGGCACACCACTCCAGCCACTGCAAACAAACTCCAGATCCATGTGCCACTCTGTGCATCTGGCTTATGTGGGTACTGGGGAATCAAACTCATGTCATTAGACTTTGCAGGCAAGTGCCCAAACCACTGAGCAATCTCTTCAGCTTCTGGCTTTTGAAAGTAAGCAAGCACACATAGCTGTAAACTTTCTTTTGAGAACTACCTTTGCTCTATCCCAAGGATTCCGATTAAGTTGTACTTTAATTTTCCTTTGATTCCAGAAACTTTGTAATTTCCTCCCTGATGTCCTATGTATACATATGTCCCACTAATTATTCTTATTTATATAGTTTCTCTTGCTATTGATTTTTAGCTTTATTCTATTAAATCTGATAATATCCATATTCCTTGTTTTCATTCCTTAATAAGGCTGAGTCTGTGGGGAATGTGAAGGTTAGTAAGATGTTGTTGTAGTCAGCCACATGCCGCTGGGATGAATCTTCAAACCAGGCACAATTTGGGGGAGGAAAGTATTTATTGAAACTACAGATTGAGGGGAAGTTCCATTCACAGGTTCAAGCAGAGAGAAAAACCCATCACCTACACCACACACATAGAACAGGGAACAGGCAGGGGGGCCAAGGAGAGAATTTCTTCTCCTTTATATAGGCTTAAGGTGGGGTCTTGCAACCCTATCCCAGACTTAATGATTTCCCGAGTCTCTGGAATTTCCTTCCTGTACTTCCCACACAGGAAAGGATGTTTACTTCTAGCTCCTTTGAGCTTCCTTACATCTTGCCCCTTGCTGAGAGGCTGCCTTACTGTGAACATCCTCAGAGACCCACCCAAGATTACTTGAAAGGTCAAGTTGACAACAAAACTTAACCATCACAGATGTGTAACTGTTCTGAAACCTGAGGCTTAGTCCTAGCTTGGCTGTTATCTCTGTGAGAAGTTGGATTTTCAGGTCTGAAAATGACTGTGTGGTTTATAATGGTCTGGTTGTTCAGATACCTGACTACAGTATGTACTGACTTCATACAAGCCTTGTCCTCCTTCAACTCCCCTTTTCAGTCACACCCTTTCCACAACCTCACTTCCCTCAGTTGTCGCCCATGGCTTCCCCTTCATTCCTCACTTCAGCAGTACAACATGGGCTTCGTCCAGAAACATGACTCGCCATCCTGTTTGTCTTCGTTGAAGTGCAGAGCACCATTCTTGGGCCATAGTAATGCCTTGGCCTTTGTTAACAAAAACACATGAAAACAACTCTATATGAAATATATCCATGGTAAAGCATAGTATTCATGCATTTTACAGTCAGTTTGCTTCTGTGTTCTAGTAGAGATTGTGATATTTTTTCCTAAGTCCTTTGAAAATGTGTAAAATGAAACAGAGAGCCATCCTGATATATGGGTGTGTGTGTGTGTGTGTGTGTGTGTGTGTGTGTGTGTGTGTGTGTGTGTGTGTTTACATCTATCCAGTCATCATCTAGCAATGATAATGTAGTTAATATAGTATCAGCATCAGGCTGAGGGTAAAGCCAGCTCCAGCTCATACCACTTCCTGTGTCACTGTCAAAAGTTGCTCAGACTCTCAGATTTTAGCTACTGTTCTATAAAAATGATAATCCCATCTATAGGAGATTATCATGGAGGATTAAGTTACTTATTTTATATAAAGTCCTTAGCACATAGAAAGTGCTTAGTGTGCCTCCACTTCCTTCCTCTTGGAATAGTGGCTTTTGTCCACAAAGAAACTCCTGAAATTCCATGGAAGTTTGGTTTCTTTTTCCAAGAGTCCTTGGCTCTTTTTTCTGATCTGTCCGGGATCAGAAGATCTGACACCAGAGCCTTGAAGATTGACAAAATAAACATGTTCCTGTTAAGTCTTCTCATTAATGTTATTAAACTCCCTGAGGTCAAACATTCGATCATCAGTATTTAGGTGATTAGTAAGAATTAATAATAAGTAGCAAAGACTCAAGTTTGGTTACATCCTGAATTCTTCTAAGGACAATAGAGAAGCTTCTACAAAGTCCCAGAAGGGAGCCAATGAGGGTGATGTTCGTTGCCTAATCAGCCTGCTCAGTTTTACCTGCTCAAAGCAAATAAGGAAGTGAGAGGAAACTGATGGGGTACATACATATGCCCAATTAATTATTATATGTCACTCGTGCCTCAATGAAGATATATTTAAAAGTCATACAAGAAAAAAAATGTTCAAAAGAAGAATAGGGCTGGAGAGATGGCTCAGCAGTTAAGGCATTTGTCTGCAAAGTCTGGGACCTGAGTTCAATCCCCCAGTACCCATGTAAAGCCAGATGCATGGAGTGGTGCATGCATCTGAGTTTGTCTGCAGCGGCTGAAAGCTCTGGTATGCCCATTCTCTCGGTCTCTCGTCTATCTCTCTCTGCTTGCCAATAAAGAAATAAAAATCTTTTATTAAAATAAGAAAGGTGACTAACCAGATCATTGAGGTTGGGGCAGATATAGGAAAGAGAAGAGGTGAGGTGCTAAACTCAGACACTTTTTGAAAATACAAACAAGCCAAGTCCAAGTTAGAAGCTGTGCCGAGTCAGTGACATCACCATTCTTGGCTGAGGACACGGAGGTGTCTCCAGGGACTCTAAACATGTCAGTATCTATGGAAACTGGTTCCAGTTCCCCCTCCTACCAATACTCAGGTGCTACGATATTTTATATAGCACGGTGTATGCAGTATTTGCATATGATTCATAATTAAATCTTCTCTGGATTACTTCTTATACCCAGTAGAATCAAATGGAAAATAAAAAAAGATTTATATTATATTGGTTGGGGAATAATGAGAATAAAAAAGAAGTGTAGGCTGGAGAGATGACTCAGCGGATAAGGCACTTGCCTCCAGTGCCTAAGGCCCCAGGTCCAATTCCCCAGGACCCACATAAGCCAGACCCACAAGGTGGTGGCCCTGGTATGCGCTCTCTCTCTCTCTCACTCTCTCTCTTTCTTTCTCTCCCTCGCTCTTATCTCTCTGCTTGAAATTGAATAAATAAAATATTTTTAAAAAGAAGTGTATACATGTTCAATATTGATGCAATTTTTTTATTTGTTTATTTGTGTCATCAGCACAGGGGTTGAGGGTTAAGAAGTCATTGTATCTGGGGTGCGGCTGGGGCACAACACAATTGGGGACACCCTGGATGTCTCCATCTTACTGAGAGGAAGTCAAACCTTCTATCATTTGAACGATATCTCATATGTCATAGCGATACTTTGATGAGTAATTACATAAAAAGTCCCTGTGGTGGGATGGAGAGATAATAACAAATGGGTTGAGGGTAGACAAACCACTTCCTTCCACCTCAGGGAGGAAGAACCGAGACCAGAGGGCCTCCTAGTCTCTCGTGCTTTCTGCCTGGTGAACTTGACCTGCTTTGAAGCGATGCCAGCTTCAAGGCTGCAGTGGGAGGAAGGGTCCCGTCTGATCCGCTCCTTCTGCAACCTTTCTGCTCCCTGGTTTCCCCACTGTGACCTAAGAGTTACAATGAGGTCACTCAGGGCCTTTGACCCTGCAGATGCTCCCATTTCAAGGTGACATTTGGGGTTTTCCTGTTGCCATTGCTGAGGCTGGTTTAAGCAGAGGTAACTGACTTGGGTGTGGCAGAAAGTCTGCCAAGGCTCTCTGCATGCTGCTGGATGAAGCCCATCACTTCTCACCCCTCTGCTGCCTGCAAGGAGCTGGAAGGCCAGAAGTCTGAGGTGTGAAGTAGAAGGGGCAAAGGTAGTCAGGGGTTCTACAGAAACACAAGCCGGTTCCCTGAGGCTCTATCCAAGAAGCCATTTGGGTTGGCACAACTCCTCCTTTTCATCCAGGCATCTTCCCAGGTACCTGGAGTCTCTCTCAGGCAAGAGGGCTTTAAACACTGTCAAGAAGTGTTTCAGGACTGGACAGTTGGTTGAGTGGTTAAGGCGCGTGCCTGCAAAGCCTAACAATACCTACGTAAAGCCAGATGAATAAAGTGGCACGTGCATCTGGAGTTCATTTGCAGCAGCTTGAGGCCTTGATGTACCCCCCCTCTCTCCCTCTCCCTCTTCTTGCAAATAAATAAAATATTTTTATTTTTTAAAAATATTTTTATTTATTCATTTTCAAGGAGAGAGAGAGAGAGAGAGAGAGAGAGAGAAAGCACAGGGCCACCGCCTTGTGGGTCTGGCTTATGTGGGTCCTGGGGAATTGAACCCAGGGCCTTAGGCACTGGAGGCAAGAGCCTTAACTGCTGAGCCATCTCTCCAGCCCTAAATAAAATATTTTTAAAAAAGAAGTGCTTGCAATAGCTTAGGCTTCCTGAAACTTGACCTCCCAGTATTCCCGCCCCCTTGACATCTCACCCTGGCAGCCCCCTTGCCCTCCCCTCCATCAGTGCCATTTCCTTTACCACTGGGCATGGAGTTCAGTTCCACAGGCTTGTAGTCCTCTATCCAATCAAAAGGCAGGTTTCAAGGATCTGCAGTGTTGACAGAACTTACCTGCCCTCCCCCACTTTGGGGGGGGTTGCTCATTACCCAACATGGTAATTACTGGCCAAGTGGCCTCTGTTCTCCATGGGCTTTCCTAAGGGCCAGAGGGACAAGGGGACACCTCTGACATTTTGCTATAGAGACTAGACTTGATGCTCAGGCCTCCTCAAATAAGGCCCTTGGCTTGGGAAGATGGAGCAGTTTGTACTAAGTGTGTGTATGGTTGGGAGAAGCGTGTTGTGACCCTTATGCAGTGTCTTTTGCAAGTCAGTGTCTCTCCTGTCGCTGAGTCTTTGGAAAATGTGGATCCTTCCTCCAGTCAGCCTAGTAAGCAGTCCTCGGTGCTCCTCCACACTCTAGGATTCTCTTCCCCTCCCTCCATTCCCACAGTTCACCCCCCCCCCAGCAGTCCAGACAGCATCCTCAGGGATCCATTCAGATCACAAGCATTTGCAACACAAGCTCCCCTTCCCACCACAAGACTCCTCTCTTCCTTCCACAGTTAGCACTTTTCAAGTCTTGTTTTTGGAGTGATTTCATCCCAGACACTGTATTTCAAGTGAATCCAAGCAGACTTCCTTTCTTAATTTAATTCAATCCTAGGAGAAACTGGCCTCCAATACTTGAAGAACTCAGGCATAGAGGGTATACTTTCTCCTTATTTTTGCCCCAGCAGAAAACAACTCAAGCCCACTTCTCTGGTGTGCTTCTTGGGTTCCTTCTTGGGTTCTTGGTGCCTTGACACCAGCTTCTTGGAACTTGTTTCTTCTTGCCTAAAGACTGAGGAAGACCTGTGAGCTAAAGAACATGGGCAGGGTTATGGGAAGCCTGGGCCCTTGCCAGGCTGATCCATGACTTATCACTGACATAGAACTACCTGTGGTTCTATTATGTGTTTCTGCAAGCAACCCACTCCAAAGCCTAACGGCTCAAAATAAGAAATATTTATCCATCTCACAGGTACATAAATGGAGCAAGGTTTGTAGGAAAGATGCATCCTTGCTTTACTCTGTAGTCTCAGGGTGGCCTCGAACTCACAGAGATGGATCCTCCTACCTCTGCCTCCCAAGTGCTGGGATTATAGGCATGCACCACCACACCCGCTTCATCTTTGCGTCCTACAGTAGCAACTGGGGTGACCCAACTAAGAGCTGATGGTCACTCCCAAGGTGCTCTCAGTAGATGAGCGTTCAGCCCAGAGGCTTTGGTGTTCTCCACATGACCCTTCCTTGTCTACTTGGCAGATGGGTTCTGCAAGGTGAGGTTCCAAGATGACACAGAACTTTCATGAAGCCACCTCAGAAAGCACATAGTTGTCACCTCTATGCCTTCTAATGGTGCAGGCAATTATGAAGAGACCAAGGCCCACAGGATGGAGAAGTCTCAATGCCATACAGTAAAGCGTGTAGGTTGGGATGTAGTGTGAGAAACATTCTTGAAAACCCTACTCTGTCCCAACTTATTTGCTAGCCAGAAAAATTTATATATAGGGCCAGGCATGGCGGCACACACCTGTAATCCCACTCTCAGGAAGTAGAGGCAGGAGGATTGCTGTGAGTTCAAGACTAGCCTGGGAATACAGAGTGAGTTCCAGTTCAGCCTGGGCTAGAGTAAAACCCTACCTTGAAAAAACTTATACATAGGACTGGGATTGAACCCTCATTCCCAGCTCCCCACTGAAAAAGTGAGTTACATCTATGGGGCTGGGAATATAGTTCAGTGGAGCATGTGCTTAGCATGGTCAAGACCTAGGATGATTCCCAGCACCAGATGGATGGATGATAGATGATAGATAGTTGGATAGAAGGATGGATGGATGGACAGACAGGTGGACAGACAGAAGGACAGACAGACAGATGATAGATGGATTGATGGATGGATGAATGGATGGATAGATAAATGATGGATGGATGGATAGCTAGCTAGCTAGATAGATGATAGATAGATAGACATACAGACAGATGGAAAGATAGATGGATGGATGGAAGGACAGATGGACGGACAAACAGATGATAGATAGATAGATAGATAGATAGATAGATAGATAGATAGATAGAAGATAGTTGGATAGATGGATAGATGCTGGGATTATTGGCAGTCTGTCTATAGATGATAGATGGATGGATAGAGGGATGATAGATGGATAATAGATAAATGATAGATAAATAATATTCAGATGATAGGTGAATGATAGCTAGATATATATAATATGTTCTATTTATCGTATAGATATGATATGATATCATATCTATACGATAAATAGAATCTATAGTACAGACCAAACTCTCTCAACCCCTTCCTCCAGAGCCTCCACACCCACGTGAAAGTTGAGAATCTCTTCATTGAAATCCATTTCCGGTGTAGCTGAGCTTCCTTTGTGAAAAACCCTTGCTAATTAATGGCTGCTTGGAAATTAGATCTTGAATAACAGTTCCTTTTTATATATAATCTTATTTCTGTAATTTTAATTTTATACAGAGGAGGTTGTGTTTGTGTTCGTACCAGTGTACTTTGAGACAGGGTCTCTCATTGGCTGGAACTCACCAGGTAGGCTAACCAGTGAGCTCTGTGGATCCAGCTCCCAAGCACTGGGATTACAGGACATCCCACCACAGCTGGTCTCTTTTTTCTTTTCTTCTTTCCTTCTTTCTTTTTTCCCTTCTTTCTTCTTTCTTCCTTCTTTCCTTCCTTCTTCCTTCCTTTCATTTTTCTTTTTCATCATAAGCTCTAGAGATTGAACTCAGGTCCTCACACTGGCATGACAAACTGTTGTCACCCCAGCCAATGACAGAAAATTTCTTTTCTCTCTGCCTAAAGACCTGGACGCTGAAAACCCATCAACTAAAGCTATAAGCAATCACCGCCCCATCCCCCACACCCCATAATATAGTGGGGCCCATATGGGATACCTACAGACTCTCCCTCAAGGAGGGGAGGAGAGGCCTCAGCATTACCTGATCCACAGCAGGCCTGCAATCCTACCTGGGCACTGCACATGATGACCTCTGGCTGCTTGATTTTTCCCTGGCATGATGCTTGACAAAATCTTGTGGGTGTTGTTCCATAGATCACTTTACATATCCATACATCAGACAAAAGCTGCACTGACAGGTAGATATCTGTGAGATAAGTTTCTTGCCTTGGATTCCAGGGAAGTTTCCTGTGGAACCATGCCTTTAGGTTGTTAGAAGTCTTTTTATATTTATGCCTAGAATCTGTGAAATATGCCCCTGAGATCCTCCTTAAGAAGCTGTCTGTATGTATAAAAGGTCTAAAAGGATTTTTTTTTTATTTTTTCAAGGTAGGGTCTCACTCTAGTCCAGGCTTAAAAGGGGTTTTGAGGCACTAACTAGCATCTTGCTGTTATCTTACCAAAGAATCTTAGAGGCTACCATGAATTTGATCTTTGTCTGGAAGTCATTTCTTAACTTGAGACTATTTTACTTCCTAGAGAAACTGTGAATGAAAAAAAAATTTTTAATCCAGAAAACCCAGCCACTTACATTTCCTCTAGACTTTTCTCAACAACGGAGTTGCTCCCTCTTCTGCATTTTCAGCTGATTTAAGCTAGCTAGAAGGACTGTGGAGCTGTGATCAGATAGACTCCAGGGTGAAGCACCAGTCTCCCGGATTCCCTGTTTGCATCCTAAAAGCACAAACTACAAGAACAAGATGGGAAGAAACTGGAACTTATTCCAATTTGGCCAGACCTGATAGAGAGAGAGGGAAGGAGAAGGAGAGGAAGAAGGAGAAGATGATTGCTCATTTCTCTCTACTGTGCCTATGGCAGGCAGTCTTATCAATTTGTAGAAAACCCTAAGTCAAAAGTCAGGAGAGTGTAGATTTAGTTATGAGATAGCCTAATCAGTTCTTTGTGGGGGTTGGGCTGCTAGGCATGAATACATCTGGTTCATTCTTAACAGGGACTGCTATACTGTTAGAGAATCCCCAAGAATCTTTCTAGAAGTTTCCTTAGCTGGAACATCGTTTTTACTGAGCACATTTCCTATTTTCTTCATTACTATGGTCAATACACTGTTGTCCTTATATAACTGGAAGCCCTTTTCTTCCCTTGTCTCTAAGCCTTCATTAACTCTTCTTAAGACCTACACTTTCCACCTGCCAGGTCCTCAAGACAATGAATGCCATGTGTTTGAGCTTTGTGATTTAGCAGCAAACCACCCCCATGCTGAAATCTAGTCCAATTATTCATTGCTTCACAGAAAACCATCTCAAAGACTAGTGGCTCAGAAAACAATCGTTCATTGATCTCACAAAATTTCACTTGGAACGGGGCTGGATGGAAAAATATTATTTCTGCTCCTGTGATACTGACTAGGGTAGTTTCATGGTTTGATCCAGGAGTCCCCCACAAACAAATGAATGTGTTCTGGGTAATCGATCCTCAGCTGATGAACAACCTCGATGGAGCTGTGTTGTTGGGGGCGGGCTTATGGGGTTATAACCCAGCTTCCCCTTGCCAGTATTTGGCACACCTTCCTGCCGCTGTTTGCAGTGCTGTGGCGGAGGTGATGTCCAGCCCTCTGCTCATGCCATCGTTTTCACTGCCAGGATGGAGTCTCCCCTCGAGTCTGTAAGCCAAATAAACCCTTTCCTCCACAAGCCGCTTTTGCTCGGGTTCTTTCTGCGCAGCAACTAGAAGCTGACAGGTAGCTTACCTGGTAGATGGAGAATCACTTCTGAACTGGAATGCCTAACAAGAAGGTGTCCCTGGATTGGCCAGGGCAGACCCCGCAGCCTCAGTTCACTCCAAGTGAGCTTTCCCTTCAGATTACTTGGCTTTCTCATATCAGGGCACTTGGGTTACAGGAGCAAGTACACCAATAGATCAAGGTGGACCAACATGCATTTGCCTGATTTAACCTCACATGGCTTCATTCCCATCATACTCTGGAAGCTGAGGCTGCCACCACAGAGGTA
>PVHP010015592.1:0-37207 GCA_004024765.1 Zapus hudsonius
GCCAGTATTTGGCACACCTTCCTGCCGCTGTTTGCAGTGCTGTGGCAGAGGTGATGTCCAGCCCTCTGCTCATGCCACCGTTTTCCCTGCCAGAATGGAGTCTCCCCTCGAGTCCGTAAGCCAAATAAACCCATTCCTCTACAAGCTGCCTTTGCTTGGGTTCTTTCTGTGCAGCAACTAGAAAGCTGTCTGCAACAGTCACTGAGGCGGATCTTGTAGTTCAGCCCAATTGGGTGTGTTGAGAGTAGTTTGAGCTCCAGTGTTGGTGCTTGATGGTATTGGCTTCTCTCTCTGCTATCATGCATGCTGGAGTGAGCGAGCTCCTCCACCATGATGGAGCTTCCACTGGACTCTGTAAGCCTGAAATAAACTCTTTCATTCCATAAGCTGTTTCTTGCAGGTGTTTGTCCAGCAATGCAAAAGGAACCTCAACAGTGTGGTTCCCTAGTGGTATGAGCTAAATCATAAGGATAACTGGAATGATGAAGGGTAAGGAATGAGACTGGTACTGTAGATGGTGGCAAGCAAGGGTTTGAAGATGATGTGTGAAGAAAAGAGTGTAGGCTAGGGACCTTATGCTAAGAACAGAGCAGAGGCAGCTCTCCCCCCTTCCCAATCATGAAGACCTCTCATCCTACCTACCAAGAAATTACATTTAATTCTAAAAATAATAGGGAGATGGCTCAGTGGATAAAGCTTTCGCCATGCAAGCACAAGTACCTGAGTTTGGATCTCTAGAACCAGTATAAAACCCAGATGCTGTCGTGGGTTCCCCTCTTTTTGTTTTTTTTTTATTTTTTTTTCCGGTAGGTTTTTCTAGTGCTAGCCCAGGCTGACCTGGAATCCACTATATAGTCTCAGGGTGGCCTTGAACTCAATGTCACTCCTACCTCTGCCTCCCAAGTGCTGGGATTAAAGGTGTACGCCACCATGCTTGGCTCTCTCTTGTCTTGACACCATGTGCTAGCCTGGCCAGTGCAGTGGTGGATAATGAGAGACCCTGCCTCAAACAAGGTGGAATATGAGGACAACCCACAGTTGTCCTCTGTCCTCTGCACATGTGCTGTGGCAGGCATGTACCTGCACTCATATATGAACACAGCAATAGTCGTCATCTTTATCAATAATAATAATAATAATAATAATAATGACAATGAAGAGCCATGGAAATGCCTGGCTCCTCACCCACTGCTTGCTGGAACAGTTCTGTGCATGCAGATGTCTTATCTGTGTTTGTAATTGTGTTGAAAAGAAAACATGTTCCCCATTCTTAGGTGATGAGTTTGCTAGTGTTAGCTGTGTGTATGTGGCTGTGCAAGCACTGCAGGACTTTAAGAAGAAGGTTGTCATGTGGTGTTTAGCCAGTCTCTAAAGATTACTCAGTCACATGCACCACGTTTCAAGAGGGAAATACCAAATAATCAGATTTATTGCCGAATCCAAATGTAATGAATGGCCTAGCTTGCATTAGTCTCAGTGATAGTAGAGAGAAGCAGTAGATTTTGTTGTTCTCAGCTTTAAGCAAGTGTTAAAAAAGCATTATTAGGTAATGCTGTGAAACTACTCTAGAATTCACTGGAAGCTTTGTATTCTTATTGTAGTGTTTTGAGAAAGCCTTTTTGTTGATATCAGCTCTTTTGTCTGCTTTCTAATCATAGTGTGACCTAAAACCTTAACAGCTAAGGAGTCTGGATCTATAGTTCATTTCTCAAAAGGAATTTTTTTTTTTGAGAGGGTCTTGCTGTGTAGCCCAGGCTGGGAGTAGCTGGGATTACAGGCAAGTGATGTCATATCTGCTATAGAGAATCGGTTGATTATTTGTGTATTATTTGAGTGGTGGGGAGAGAAATTATATGGGTGCTCCAGGACCTCCTGCTGCTGCAAATGAACTCCAGACACATGTGCCACTTTGTACATCTGGCTTTATGTGTGTACTGGAGAATAGAACCCAGGCCATCAGGCTTTGCAAGGAAGCACCTTTCACTGCTGAGCCATCTCTCACGTCCTTTATAAAGGACCTTTTAAATTAGGGATAGTTTCATTATTAGTGTGAAATTTTAGAAAATTTGATCCTGATTATCAAATAAAATTGTACTCTGTCAGAGCTGAAATCTCTCTGGGATCCTGCTGTCCGGCTGTCTAGTCATCTCAGGTAACTAACAAAATGCAGAGTGGTGTAAACCACAGGGTGTGGGAGAAATAAACCACAAACAAACTGGGAAGAGACAGGGCCCAGTTTTGCCTGCTCCCAACCCTTGGATTTCTAGTCTCTAGAACTGTGAGGAGAGATATATTTGTGTAGCTTAAGCCGCCCTGTCTCCCAAATAGAGGGTATGTGGAGAGGAGGGATTTGAGAGCAAGACCTTTGGTCTCTTATATTTTAAGATGCAAATTCCCATCATGGAGGCTCCATACTCATAACTGCACCTTAAGCTCAATTTTCAGAAGCCCCACCTTATACTTGAGATTAGGATTTTAACATTTAAATTTGGGGTCTGGGGGAGGGAGAGCACAGGGAAGGATGTTAAAATTTGGGCTGTCCTAAAACTGGTAATCTTCTTGCTTCAGCCTCCAAAGTATTTGGGGCCATGCCTGACTTTGACCTCACTAGTTAAAAATGCTTTCTGAGAAAGCTGGGTACAGTGTCTCATACCTATAATGGCAGCACTTTGGAGACTGAGGTAGGATTATCACCCTGAGTTCAAGGCCAGCATGGACATCATAGTGAGTTCCAGGTCAATCTGGGCTAGAGTGAGACCCTGCCTCAAATAGAAAACAAAACAAGCAAAAAGCTCCTAAGCAACTAATGTTTAACCAGGTTTGAGAACAATTGATTAGTTCCAAAGGAATATACTGGTTCCCAGAGTGTCCAGCAGGTGCACTATTTCTTTTTATTATTTATTATAATATAATTAATGATTATAGTCATTATTACAATGATTCTAAAAGGAGAGCTCCCCTGACAGAGGCCTGAGTTTATAAAGAGCAAGCATGTGCCTCAGTTGTGGTCTGCAACCCCAAATCAAATGTTTTTCTTGTGTTCTCAGAGAACGCCAGATCAAGTGTCCCAAGTGTGACAAACTGTTTTTGAGGACAAATCACTTAAAGAAGCACCTCAACTCTCATGAAGGAAAGCGAGATTATGTCTGTGAAAAATGTACAAAGGCTTATCTAACTAAATATCATCTCACCCGCCACCTGAAAACCTGCAAAGGGCCCACGTCCAGTTCCTCAGCACAGGAGGAGGAAGAAGAGGATGATTCTGAGGAGGAGGATCTCACAGACCCCATGAGGACAGATGATTGTAGGATTAATCGTGCTATGTACTCAGCAGACGAATCTCTGTCTGCACATAAATAAGGAAAAGCAGCTGCTTTTTTCCCCCCATGGGATGGAAATGCAGAGGGAAGACCAGTTATCCACTACAGTAGCTCGATGTGAAGTGGGTTCTGATTTCCTTCCAGCCAGCGGTCAGAGTGGATTGAATGGAATGCGTAAAGCACTTACAGAAGAGTTTCTGAATGGAGACCCTTCAAAATGGACTGAGAGAAGAGGACATGTACCCTGCTTCTAAGTGATGGATTGGGAGGAACAGTCACCTTTTGAGGATTTGTTCTCTATTGATATGACAGTTTGGGAAGGTACATCTATGCCTGAGTCAAAGTGGCTTTCTGTCTAAGCAAATCAGATATGTTCCACGTTATTCCATTTTCCCACAGCCATCCCCATTGCTGACCATGTCTTATGCAGACATCTCGAGAGTGGTTGGAATACAGCAGCAAAAATGAGTCATGGTGACGGTAGCACATTATATAAAGCAGTGCCCACTGTACCCCCTTCTAGCCACTTGGGAGTGCAGATAGGTCTTGAGTCCCAATTTTTCAGCATGTGCCTACAGGGCAAATCTACAGGAGGCACTGTATTCAAAGAGCAGTGATGGAGAGAGGAAAAGTAGAGATACCTGGTTTTGTGGGAAGTCAGGGTGAGTCACGTGTTCATTGTTTAGTCATGTCTGTGTCATCACGAAAGCCTCAGGCCATTCTGAGAGAACCTGGAGATATGTCCACATGATGTCTGCTGGGTCTCCTTTCAACAGATGCGTGTAGACTCACCTTGACAAACTAATACCTCCGCCTGTGTTTGATGTACTCTGAGAAGTATCCAGGAACCATTAAAATGTTGCCAACTTAAAGCAACAAGTAGCTCCAAATGCATTGGTGCTTTTGAAGGGTTAGTCCCTCCCAGGTGTCTTTGCTGAAGGCCCTCACCAGGTGAGCGTGGAGGATGCCAAAGGATTCGGAAGGTAGAGAGGCTTCACTCACAATGCAGGCTGGTTTTTAGGTCCTGGTGAGCAGGCATGCTCAGCTTTGGGTAAGAAACAGATACATCTGAAGTTGACAGGATTAATAACACATGCCCTCTGGCTTTTGAAGGCACACTTCATCTGGAGTGGATGACTCTGGTGGGAAGGTTTGCTGCTAATGTATTTATGGAATGAATGTATTTCATTTAAATCTGTATTCCTCTAGGAAGGATTAAAATCAATTTTTTATAAAAAAAACAGACTTATCTTATTTTGCTGAGGAAGAGGAATGGGTCTTAGAGGGAAATCAGTACAACTTGAGCTTATCTCTGAGATCATGCAATTGTTTATAGCAGTGCTTAGACAGCTTCTGTTTCTGGGGTTTCCAGTCCTCCCCTCTTACCCTCTTACCCTTTACTGCCACCTGAGGAGCTGGCAATTGAGGGCGGTGACTTCCGAGTGACTGCTAACACTGGGTTGTGAAGCATCACTGGCATCTTTCATGCCTAGAGCAGCTTCAAAGGTCACCTGTCAGGCATCCTGGCGGCAGGCACCCCTGCTCCCAGAAAACCATCGGTTCTGGAATTCTACCGTTATCTCAGCAGCACATGTTGAATTAAATTCTTTTACTGTCCTGCACAGAAACATTACCAGTGATGATGATAGTTCAGCTTGATGTAAAAAAGTCCAAGTAGAAGTTTAGAGCAGTTTCAGTGAGAATGTAGCAGTTATTGCTTATCATTTACAATTGTTTCCTTTTTCTCTCTTTTAAACCTCTTGGTTTTAAGTGACATGTTCCAAGGTAATTTTCCTAAAATAGATACATTAGTAACAGTCCTTTGAACTGGATTTCACTCTGCCCTTCTCTGTTTAATTGCTGGTGGCCTTTTGGATGAGTGGTCACACTGAGCGAGAGGCATGGTGTGATGAGTGTGGCTCTGGAGTCCTGGTGAATGTCAGTCATGCTTAATGATGGCTTGTAACCTTAGTCAAATTAAACACAATTAATGGAATGTATGGTCTGGTCATCTTAGTGAGGAGATGAGTGAAGGCTGCTCAAAGGAAGGGATATCTAAGCTGAACTTTGTAGGATGAATGCAAGTAAGTCAGAGCAAAACGACTCGTCTGTATGGAGGGAAACTTCATCATCTGTAAAGTGTCCATCGGAACAGCAAATAGGAGCGTCAGCATTTCTGTGTCTACTTCCTGACTAGATAGAGTATGATCGTCTGCCTAATGCTGCCATGCCTTCCAACCACCATGGACTGTGTCCACAAACCACCCAGTGCTGCTGCTTGACATACTCCTTGTAAATTGCCTGTAGTTAGGGCATCCCAGACCTGGCAAAAGGCAGATGGAGCCTAAAGTCATTCACTGTTTCCTAATAGGCTCCATTCAGATAGTCTGCTCAGGTCATCTCCCAATTAGGTGCTGGGAGCCGGCTGTTGACCACAAAACTGTAGTGTTCTAGCCTCAAGAGAACATCCTCATGAGTTGTTCATTACCTCCAGATGGAATGAAACACCAGACGGCCCGACTCAAGCTCTTGAAACTAACTTCTACATGTAGCACCTAGCATGATCCTTAAATCATGAATTCTCCATTTCCTCAAAGACTGGAAAATGCCTGCTACCTTTCAGGTCAGTATCATCCTCGTTAAAGCCTACTTTTCTTCCTTTAAAAGAAAAACCAGGCATGGTGGCACACACATGGAGTCCCAGAACTCAGAAAGTGGAGGAAGGAGGAGGAGTTCGAGGTCATTCTCCATTACATAGTGACCTCAATACAGGAAGATTATATGAGGCCAGCCTAGGCTATAGAGACACTTTCAAAAATAAAGGAGGCCCTACCATAGAGAAACAAGGAGAGGGGTAGGGAAAGAAGAAAGGAAAGGGAAATGGGAGAAGGAAGAGCCAACAGTAGACATTTCTATTAAAGAGACATGACAACATCCTATCATAATGCTATTTCATATTGTACCAAAGATTCTACCTAGTGAAATCAGACATAAATTATCTAGACAAATTATTACCAAGAAAATAAACTGATGAACTAAGAAGCAAGACTTTAATAAGGTATAGTAGAGATGGTGCTATTAAATGCCTTGACCCCTCCTGCTGAGTGCTGTGCTCACACTATGCCTGGACAAAACACATGGCATTTTGGTAGCTCTTCTCTAAATATTAGAACTGATTTCAAAATATGAGAAGAATGTCCTAGTTAGTATTTAAATCAAAATAGGAAATCAACTGGCAAAGTCTATGACAAGAAAATAAAGTTCACAATCACCGAGGGCTGGAGAGATGGCTGGCAGGTGTGAGTGCTTGCTGTGCAATTCCCAGCACCCGCGTAAAAAGCAGGGCATGGTTGCACATGCCTGTAACCCAGGGCTGACTGGGGCCAGCCAGTCTAATGGAAAAACAGCAGCTGGGTTTAGTGAGAGACTTTCATCTCAAGACACCGAGGCCAAAGAGTGTGGGAGAGGACATCCGATGGTCCCGTCTGGCCCTGAACACGGGCATACATCACACGTACACAGAAAAGAAGAAATGGAAAGTGGTCCTATGAGTCAACATAAAAACCTGTAAAATTCTCCTTTATTCTTAAATTCAAGAGCAACTATTCAACATCCCAGGAGTATTATGGAGTATGAAAAGTTAAAGACCATTTGAAAGGCTTAGAAATTAATTAGGGGAGAAAATGAAACAAGGTAATTGAGGGCAACTTGTCTTTCTTGGAACCAAGATTAAGGCTGTGTAACTATCAATACCAAGTGCTATTGACCGAGGAAATAGACTAGAAACAAATTGGAAATTTCAGAGTATGAAGTTGGCATATCAGCCACTGAAGAACAGACTAATTCAGTTAACAGGATTGGGACAGTTTGCTGTCTAGTTATATTTTTATTTCAGACTACACAAATTCCAGATGAATTAAAGAACTTTTTAAATGTTGGGAAGGGGAAAACTTCCTGAACCAGACCTAAATTCATAAATAAAAGAGGTGAGTGACATTGGAAAACAGCATGATTAACATGCAAAGAATGAAAATGCCTTTACATATCAGAGTCTCTAACCCAGGCTGACCTGCAGCTGGCCTCAAAGTCAGTGATTTTCCTACCTTGGCCTCCTGTGAGTGCTGGGATTAAGTGTATGTACCACCACGCCTGGCCCTACAAATCAAAAAAAATTTTTTTTAATATTTTATTCATTTTCAAGGAGAGAGAGAGAGAGAGAGAGAGAGAGAGAGAGAGAGAGAGAGTGAGTGTGAGAGAGTGCACTAGGGCCACCACCTTGTGGTTCTGGCTTATGTGGGTCCTGGGGAATTGAACCCAGGGCCTTAGGCACTGGAGGCAAGTGCCTTAACAGCTGAGCCATCTCTCCAGCCCCACAAATCAAAATTTAAAGGCATGGTAAAAGATTTATCAGGTAAGCCATTACAGAAATACAAGTGGACTAGAACAGAGAACACATGATATAAAGATCTGCTGGGCATGGTGGCACATACCTTCAGTCCCAGCACTAGGGAGTCTGAGGTAGGATGCTGTGAGTTCTAGGCCAACCTGGGCTAGAGTGAGACCCTATCTCAGAACAAACAAGAAACAGTAAAGATCTAAGAAATCAACACTGCCTGCTTTCCTCAGTACTGCACATTCTTTTTTTTTTCTCAAGATTTTGAGAGAGAGAGAGAGAGAGAAAGAGAGTGTCAGGGCCTCCTGTCACTGCAAATGAATTCCAGACACATGCTCCACCTTATGCATCTGGTTTTACATGGGCACTGGAGAATTGAACTCCAGTCCTTTGCTTTGCAGCCAAAGCCTTGACCACTAAGCCATCTCTCCAGTCCCCAGTACTGCCCATTCTTAACCTAAATTTGAGGACACTTTGGGAGCATTTCCTGGTAAAAGCTCTTGGAAAATCTGGCAATATACAATAAAAGTTTACAGCATGTATACATTTTGACTCAGTAATTCTAGAAAGGTATCTTCCATATATGGAAATGCCCACACTTGTATAGAATCCTTATGAGAGTGTGCTGGGGGTGGAAGAGCACTCCAGGATTGTTAATACTGAACATGGAAAACAGCATTCTACAGAAAGGAAATGAATGTTGGCAGTACAATGCTGACGTTAAGGTGAATGAGAAGCCTCTGTACTGAGATACCAACAAGACAGATTGGGTGAAAAAAAATGTCTGCTCGTGTTTCCCCTGTATAGTGAAGAGAGGATGCTGTAGAAGTCGGTGCCCTTTGGTGTAGTTTGAATATCTGCATTAAAACTGAAACAGGGAGCGGGGCGTGGTGGTGCATGCCTTTAACCCCAGCACTAGGGAGGCAGAGGTAGGAAGATTGCCATGAATTCAAGGCCATCCTGAGACTACACAGTGAATTCCAGGTCAGCCTGGACTAGAGCGAGACCCTACCTCAAAAAAAAAAAAAAAAACCTAAAAAGGGGTGTTGCTCAGTGGTTAGGGTGGATGCCTACAATACCTAATGACCTGAGTTCGATTCCCCAGTACCCACATACATAAAGCCAGATGCAGAGTGCATCGGAAGTTTGTTTGCAGTGGCTGGAGGCCTTGGTGCACCCATTCTTTCTCATTCTCTTTCTTTGTACTGAACATGTATAGACCTTTTTATTCCTTAAGCAATGCAGTACAACTATTTTACATAGTATTTACATTGTTTTAGTTATTAGATTAATCTTAAAATGATTAAAGTGCATGGGAGGATGTGCATAGGGCATATGCACATACAATGTCATTTTTTTGTAAGGTATGTTAGTATGGGATGTGGTCCTGTGATCACTCTCCCAGATACTGGCCTGTATCTAAAACAAGAACCTGCTCTGGTAACAGTTCTCTTTACTAATAATTCCCCTCCCTCTTGGTATGTAATAATATGTGTACATTCAGTGGATCAGGAACTTTACAGCGTGGAGTTTTGGTTGTCCAAAATTGAGGCTGTATGGTGACCTCTGTCAATGCCATACATCATACATACATGGTGTGGTGTCAGTGAGCTTTGAATACCAAGATATAAATGGAGATATTTAGATCTGGGTAGAATCCATAGGGTCTTCATGTGGTACCTAATGAAAACATCACAGTAATCCTCAAAACACCAGCGATGAAGACAATGCCTACTCTGCGTGCAGGAAGATGCTTTCTAGGCCACAGATTCATGCATCCCCAGAGGGAAGCGACAAGAATCCTCCGTATGACACACCTAGCTTTTTTTTTTTTTTTTTTGGTTTTTTGAAGTAGTGTCTCTCTCTAGTCCAGGCTGACCTGGAATTCACTCTGTAGTCTCAGAGTGGCCTTGAACTCACGGCGATCCTCCTACCTCTGCCTCCTGAGTGCTGGGATTAAAGGCGTGCGCCACCACGCCCGGCTCTAGCTTTTTTTTTTGAAGTAGTTTCACTCTAACCCAGGCTGGGCTAGAACTAAGGGGAATCCTACCTCAACCTCCCAAGTGCTGAAATAAAAGCATGAGCCATCATCCCTGGCTATCTGAGCTTTTTTTTTGTTTTTTCTGAGGTAGAGTTTTGCTCTAGCCCAGGCTGACCTGGAATTCACTCTGCGGTCCCAGGCTGATGATTCTCCTCTGCCTCCCAAGTGCTGGGATTAAACGTGTGCACCCAGACTGAACTTCCTTTTTTAATCTATACTCTTTAAACTTTTGTTTTCTTTTTAAAATATTTTCTTATAGAAGAAAGAACATGGACATGCCAGGGCCTCTTGCCACTGTAAATGAACTCCAGATGCATGTGCCACTTTGTGTGCCTGGCTCAATGTGGGCGCTGGGAAGCCAGATCCAGGCCATCAGGCTTTGTCAGCAAGCACCTTTAACCACTGAGCCATCTCCCCAGCCCTGATTTATAGTCTTGACTTGGATTTGAGTCCCCATGTTATCCAGGTCCTAGAGTTTGATGACTCCAGTTGCCTCTGTTCTGAGTAGTCTAACTGGCTCCTGCACTGGCTTTCAGCAACTGCAAGCCCAGGCCAGTATTCCTCTGGTCCCAAGTATCATCTGCTCTAACCAGTAACTTCAGAGGCACATTCTGTTAGCTCGGAGCACATTCCATTTTGTGCTCAGCAGGAATTTCAAAGTAGGTAATCGAGGCCCCATCCCTAGTTTTTTCCTGTGTTTGGGTGTATGCAGATACACACACACCGTGCATATGGAGGCCGGAGAATGTCGGGTATCCTCTTCTGCTTGCTCATGTTGTCCATCTCTCACTAAATCTGGATCTGCTGTCTTTATGGTCCATCTGGCTGAGCACTGGGGAGTCCCTGCTCCCATGGTGCAGGGCAAATCAGACCCTTCAGGTCCTCAGGCTTGTGCGGCAAGCGCTCTCCCTGCCCCCGTGCCACTTTTGTTACCTGAAACAGTCTGCTTTGTATTGAGTCTGAATTCTCACTCAGGCAGATCCATTTACCTGTGTAAAAGTAAAAACTTCTTGAACTGGCAGTAGTGGTGCACACCTGTAATCCTAGTGCTTGAGAGGCAGAGGCAGAAGGTCCAGGAGTTCAAGGCCATCCTCAGTTACATAGTGAGTTTAAGGCTAACCTGAGCTACATGAGACCTGATAACAAGGAAAAAAACTGTTTTATTTCTTAAATTTTGGCACTGCTGGGGTCACATCCTAGATAAGCACTCTACTGCTGAACTACATCCCCAGTCCAAATTATTTTCCTTTTTGTACATTAACTCCTTTTCAATGAACTTGGAAGTCTTATCACGTTTTTTAAAACTACTATTCTTTTGAGCTGGGAGATAGATGTTAGTGGAGTGCTTACCTTGCAAGCTTGACCTGAGTTGGATTCCTGGGACCCTGTAAACACGGCTCAGCAGCTTACCCCTGTAATTCCTCCTTGGAATTGGAACAGTACGGGAAGTGCTGCTATTAGTAACTCAAGGGTGAAGCTATTCAGCTCTGAATTTACCTTTGTTAGACTTTGATGATCGAATCTTATTGCTGTTAACTTTTATGATTTTAGGCCTTGTTTTCGATATCTAATTAAAAGCCAAATGTTAATAAAGAAAGCTGTTATTCCTCCTTCAATCTGCTGTCTACAATAGATAGGCTTTGATGAATCCAAGCTGTGACAGTTTCATCCAGTGTTGATCCAGAATGACACTGTATATAGCCACTCTCAGATGACTAAAGCCGCAGTCATGAATTGCCAGGGAAATTTTAATGGCTCTTGAACTAAAAGCTCCTTTTATGAATTTATGGTAGGGTCTTGTAAAGCAAACTAATTTTTTTGCCTGTTAACATTCACACTGATAGGAAGACATTGTCACTGGTATTGTCACACTGGGTGGAGAAGAGAGACTTCCAGTCACACTGAACCTCTGCTTGTGTTCCACAGCACAAGGCGTAGTGGCAACACCAGGCATTTGACAATGAACCGTCTGCTGCTTTTCTCTGACTGCTTCAGGAGAAAAGGCCCGGATCTCCAGCAGTACTGCTCTGAGCATTTAAAACTCATGTGCGCCAACTTGAGCGGTTGACCAGGAGCAGTCTGGAGGCATGTACCTCTGTGGCCTCCTGTGCGTCCCACACAAGCCAGCACTTGCCAAGCATAGCTGCATCCGTACATTGTTTTAGTACCACAGGATCTAAGCTGGGTGTGCTGGTTGTGCCCATAGTCCCAGCTACTCAACGTGGCTGGCAGGTCACTAGAGCCCAGAAATTCAAAGCATATGGATAACAAGACCTCGCCTCAAAAAATCATTTTTTTCCTCTGTTTCTACATGTTTTATAAATCTACAGTTCTGTGACAGATGGAATGTTTAGGATATAGTTTTTTAAAAACTTTTATTGTTTTTGAGAAATGCAACAACTCTGTACAGCACACAGTTGAAGGCAAACACAAAGACCAGCTGTGTATTGCCACTGAGGCTGCAGAGGGCGTTGTCAGGCAGCACTGCATGGCTATGGGTACACATGGAACATCTCCAGGCTGACTTAAGGTGAGCACACCAGATCACGATCTTCATTCACTAGGACTCCATCGGAGTCTGTGGGCTCCTGCTCCCATAGGGGCCGCTAACAGACGAACTTCTGGCACTGCCAAGAACAAGCCTCTCTCGTCTCCCAAATGCTTCATTCACTAAAACAGGAAGAAATGAGTTAAACCTCAAGATCAGGATGCTAAGCGTCTACAGCATAAAAGAGACTAAGCTGTTGAACAGTAAGGTGAAAACTTTGTTATGAAAATATATTTAACACTGAGAGGAAGTAACCAACTTGGAAGGCCAGCTGCATTAATGTGTTGAGTGAACTAAGTCATTTTTTTAAATGGTCCACTTTTGAAAACTACTTTGACTTGTCCTGGAGTTATCTGATCTGCACTGGTGCCCTCAGTAGTGACTCTGACCTTCCTTGTCTTCAGATGGTTTCCTGTTTTCTTTCCTTCATCTTTCTCTGTGTCATGACCAATTTAGGACCTTCACATTAGAGAAAAACTTTAGGACCTCCTTCAGCATGGAATCAGAGGAGGCCATGTTATCTGTGGTCTTCTAGGACACACTAGATGACCTCAAGATAACAGTCAGCAGCCACTATCTCCTTGAGAGAAGGATCTGCCCCTTAGGAAAACTGATCTTGAAGAAAGTAGATGAGAAAGGGCACATTTACTCACACTGGCAACTGGGAAGGAAAGGGCTCTTTGAGACTACACTACATTTCCTTCTAGCTTTCCCAGGAGACCTGGGAAATTTGGGGAAATGTAAAATATAACGCGCATTGAAAGTGTGAAGGTAAACTGAGTGCCACCGTTCTGCAGTCAGAGAGCACAGCTCAGGATGCACACAAGATCTTGCCTCTGCTACCTAACAAACTCAAGCCACACCCTCTGCATTAGTCCTCACTAATTCTCAGAACTTTCTCAGATTCCTACCTGAAGAGACGGTGCTTATGTCCCAGACCCGAAGCCCTTCTTTCTGACCTCCAAAGGCATAAATAAATGGCAAATCAGGACAACATGAAGAACAGAAGAGAACTCCCTGGGGAGAAAAGAAGAGTCAGTGATTGTGCCTTCCAGGGAACCCTGATGTCTAGATTCCTAAACCTTACTCAAACCAAGCCACACTGCAAAGACCGCTCACAGTCAAGTCTGAGCTGGACAGGTACAGCATGATGGCCAGGCCATGAGAATGTGCATACGAGCTTTCGTCATCATTCTAACAGGAATTTCCTGTAAGTTACGTATTCCTGAAACTTTAGCTGCCCTTTAAATAACAGTGATACCAGAAATCTTAAAAAAAAAATCTTTTTACATGGAAGGGGATGAAACCCAAGGTCTTTTAGGCCCCAGCCCTTATTTTTTACATGTGTGCACATTAGTGTATACATGTGTGCAGGGGCCACACTTGCTCATCAGCAAGCTTCCTGAGATGGTCTCTCACTGAATTTAGCACTGCTATTCCCTTCCTCCCTAACCCTCATCAGACTGGCTGCCCAGTGAGCCTACGATTCTCTGGTCTCCACTCCCCACAGGACTAGGGTTACAGGAATGCATGACGGTGCCCAGCTGTTTACGTAGATGCTGGGGAATTGAACTCAGACAGTCTCAGACCCTCATGCTTATAAGCCATGGAGCCATCTCTCCAGCTCCTACCCTCAAGTTACCTTTAAACCTTTAGTGTTTTCATTTTTACTACTAGATAATACAAATATGCATTACTGAAAATAGAAACAAAAAATATTTCTCACAAGACAACCCTTGTTCATGTTTTTGGGATATAACCTACTAACTATCAGCATGGCAGGGTACCATGGAAATTGCTTCCATAACCTGCCTTTCAATAAGATGAATACATAATTTCTAATAGCTGTGTGGTATTCTGTATAGCAGAGGCACTATCTGTTGAAAGAATCCTACTTATTTCCCATTTTTTTTTTTTGCTAATACACACATAAAATCAACTTTAGTGTAGTCAGAGTTAATTATGCAAAGAGGTAAATAAAGGGACACTAAGAGATCCAGTCTCCTAATTTTCAACATTTCTGGGGCGTCCTAATTTAAGGGATACCGTAAGTCACTTCACTAAGTTCTCTCCCTATCCTCCTTGATCTTATCAAGTGACTATTCAGCTGGAAAAGAATCCAGATAGTCATTGAACACCTGAAAATGTACCGAGTTAGAAAACTCCCATCAAGCTTGACCATGCTCAGAATTAATTTCTTCCACATCTTTCTTTAATGCACCGACTCCTAGAAAAAGCAAGTGAAGCAGGTCAGAAGCAGAGTAAACAGAAAGCCTTACCATTTTCATGTCCCTGGAATGAACAAGACTTGGTCTGTCACCTAAGATGTCCCAGATCTTCACATATTTGTCTGCTGAGGCGGTCACCAGACAGCCCTTGATTTGACTGCTCAGCTCAAGACCTACAAGACACAGCGTTACAGACTGACTCCTGCTTTGAAATACATTTACATCACCATGAGTTAAGGGAAGTGAAATAAATACCATCCTCGCTCACCAGAGATTTCATCATTGTGTGCATTCAGCGTGAAAACGGGCTTATCTGAACGTGCATCCAGATTATACACAAAGCCATCATCTGTGCTGGCCTGGAAGGATAGAAGATGGGCAAGATCATGCTCCATGGCAAAGACACTGAGCAGCAGTATATAACACAGACACAAGAATTTACTCTGGAATGAGTTGAGTTTGCAGTCAGTCCATTAGGCAGCACATATGAAGCTGGAGTGAGCAGGATGGAGCACAGTTAGAGACGTGGAAGCATGTGGCAGTCACACCCACAAGGGCAGAGGGCTACTCCAGGAACCAGAGGCCTGGAGGTGTGTACTGAGGAGCCCACATGCTGAGTCAGAGGGAGGGGACTCTGTCAGTGCTGGGGCAGAGTCCACTCATGAACACTGACAGCAGAGGGGAGTGAGGTTTTCAGATCTCAAGAAAGGGGAAGGCAATGAAGAAACTAAGAGACTCAGAGTCAAGGGTGGGAGAGACCTGGATCTTTATAAATAAAGCAAAGGTCAATAGCAGAACAGGGAAAAAGAACAATTGAGGCAGTCTTGCAGGCTGGGTTAGGGTTACAAACCAGAGAGGAGGAAGTCCCTTTGGAGTACCACGAATCACCTCAACTTCCTAGTATTTATGACTTTAGTATCTAATGCAACATTCAAGCACAATGGGAGCATCACTCCTGGGAGCAGCATGAACTGACTGTGCAGAGCTGTAGTTAAGTCTTCTCAGGATCATTACTTTAGGACCCTGAGCGCAACTGTCCACAGCCTTTTAAAAAGCTGCTCTCACCAGACATGGTGGCTCACCTTTAAAAAAAAGTGTGTATATGTGTCCTAAAGGTACACCTTCAATCCCAGCACTTGAAAGGTTGAGGTAGGAAGATTGTCATTTGAAGCCTGCTTGGATTACAGAGTTGAGTTACAGGTCAGTCTGGGCTAGAGTAAGACCTACCTTAAGGGGGAAAAAGAAGCTGTTCTTAAAAAAACTGCTCTTGAACCTTCACAAGAGTCGCTTATACAAAGTATCTAATTATTAACAATCAGCTTACAAAAATAAAAACATCCAGATGTGGCTCATGCGTACACACACACACACTGCCAAAAAACGGCTCCCTTTAAAAGTACTATTTGCAGAAATTGGGGAACAGGGATATAACACAATTTCTTTAGTGACTCTTCCCCTCTTGAAAGCTAAGATTTTATTTTTTTATTGTTTGTTAAAAAATTTTAATAGTTTTACTTATTTGTAAGCAGAGAGATGAGAGAGAGAGAGAGAGAGAGAGAGAGAGAGAGAGAGAGAGAGAGAGAGAGAGAGAGAGAGAGAGAGAATGGGTAACCAGGGCCTTCAGCCACTGCAAACAAACTTCAGATACATGAACCACTTTGCACTGGCTTTACGTGGGCACTAGGGAACCTGGTCATTAGGCTTTGTAGGCAAGTGCCTTAAACATTAAGCTATCTCTCCAGCCCTTTTTATTGTTTTTTTGGGGTAGGGTCTTACTATATAGCCCAGGCTGATCTGGAATTCACTGTGTAGTCTCAGGGTGGCTGAAAAGTCACTGCAATCCTCCTACCTGCCTCCAGAGTGTTGGGATTAAAGGCATATGTATGCCACCATGCCCGGCAGGAACTTTATTTGTTTGGGGTTGATGGGAGCAGGATCTTTGGATGCTACAAGAAAAACTATCATCCCAAAGGCAATAAATATATTTATTTATTAATTATTATTTTTTGGTTTTTCGAGGTAGGGTCTCACTCTAGCCCAGGCTGATCTGGAATTCACTATGTAGTCTCAGGGTGGCCTTGAACTCATGGTGATCCTCCTACCTCTGCCTCCCGAGTGCTGGGATTAAAGGTGTGGGCCACCACACCCGGCTTAATAAATGTATTTATAGTCTTCTACTTTCTTCCTATTTGGGAGACAGTGCTACTAATTAAAAGCAAACCAGTATTAGCATCTCAAGAGTTACAGTTATGTGTGAGGATTTTAGCAGACATACCTTCTTGGACAATCTGCCATTAGGAACTGGGCATGGTGACCCACACCTTTAATCCCAGCACTCAGGAGGCAAAGATAAAAGGATCACTGTGAGTTCAAAGCCAGTTGGGACTACAGAGTAAATTCCAGGTTAGTCTGGGCTACAGCTAGACCTACCTCAAAAACCAACCAACCAACCCATTGAAGGGGCTGGGTATACAGTTTAGTAGGCAAAGTACACAATATCAATGTAACAATGCAGGTGTGGCAGCAAATTCCTGTATCCCAGCCCTGGGGAGGTGGAGACAGGAAGATCTTTGGGGCTCACTGGTCAGCCTATCTAGCTTAACTGCTGAGCTCCAGGACAATGAGACCTTGTCTCAAAGGAGGGAGAAAGCATTCCTGAGAATGACACGAGGTTGCAAATCCAGCACTGGATACACAGTGAGAGCCTGTCTCAAAAATCCAAAACTATCAAAGAGAATGTTATTTAGGATTAATTTTTCAAAAAACACTGTAATAAAATGGTAAAAATAAGTGAAAATAAAATGTAACATACTCTGGAATGGAATGTCTGACAATTAGCAAAATCATTCACAAAGTATACTTATTTTTTGGGACTAAATTATTCTCTTTTTAAAAAATAAGCATTTTTTCATTCCCCGAGATCCAAGAGCTTTATTTACAGTGATACAGAAAAGGCTTTTCTGAGAATCTCTCTACAGTGGAATAAGAGAAAATGAGTTGTTAAACACCCAAAAAAGGCAAGTCAGCATCGTACATATTCTTACCAAAAAATGGCACGGGGAAAAGTGGTTCCAGGTCACTCTCTCAATCTGCCCACTGAATCGCCACATGCGGTGGTTTTTGTCAGGATCTCGGCAGTCATACAGAGCCACTGACCTGGACACAATTACGGTCAAGTCAGTCTTTAAAAATTTCCAGTCTTCTCTAGGTTTGATTTTTTAATGAAATGATAGCAGAACAGTATTGTGAATTCAAGATTCAGTTGTTTAAAGCCTGTTTTAAGCTGCTAAACTTTCTAAAGATGGAAAAAAATGAGTTGATTTTCACAGATTGGTGGATTCTGGTTATTACTTCAAGGCATTGGTGGCTCTAACAGGTCAAAACCTCACTTCCTGGGTGAACCGTATTTCTACAAGTCCAGGAAATCCCCATTTCCCTCCCCACAGCACATGATCTGGCCACAGCAGAGCTCCACTCAGGTTATCATGTGGGAGCCGAGGGATGCACCGAGCATGAGTCACACCTACCGCACTTCCCAAGTACCAGGAGTCAAACTGGCCTGATTCTATTTGCCAGCTCTCCTCCTACAACCGAATCTATAAAAGGAGAACTGATATGCCTGGGGCCTATCACTGCCTGCCTGCAGTGGCCCCAGTGGTACACTTCTTCCTTAAAAGGCAGAGCCTCTTAACTGTTCCTTCTGACTGTTTTGGCTGGAGTGGGGAGTTGTACTAGTTCAGAGCCTTGATATCTTTTTGTCTCAGAAGAATCAATGCCTCTCTATTCAGCCCAACAAAGCCACGATGAGCACAGCTGCAGGCTGAATTCAGCCTCTACTAGTGAAATCTCAAATGGGAAGAACAAACAATGTTTGCTTAAGTCACTGAATTTTGGGACGTTTTGTTTCACAACACACCAATGGCTGATATAATCCTGTTCCTTCACAACACACACCAATGGCTACTATAACCCTGTTCCTCTAAAGAGAGAGCTGGTGGCTCAGTGGTAAGACTCTCATAGTCCTCTGAAGGTCAGAGACACTGCTAATTCCTGTAGTTGACATTTTCTTTTAAGAATGAAAGGACCAGAGCTGAATAATACATAGTATTAACAATTAACCACACTGGGATCTTGGCAAGATAGTCTGTGTAGGCAGCAAGTGATACTTTCCTTTGTTGGTGTTGTAGAGTTAAACCCTGGGCCCTGTGCATGCTGGGCAAGAGCCCTCCTACTGAGCTCCATCCCCAGCTCTGGTGAGCTTTGAATTAGTTCAAGAGGATGGTAATAGAGCAGCAACAATTCTTGAAGAGCTTTCTTACTTGTCGTATGACCCAGAAATCAGAGTCTGTGCTTCAAATGGATGAAACTGCAGAGTCTGGATCTAAAGGGAGAAAAGATAAATGAAGAGATTTACCTTTATTTGCTTTAAAAAATTATTTTTAAAAAATTTAAATTTATTTGCATGTGGGGGGGGCATGCAAGGGTCTCTTGCTACTACAAATAAACTCCAGTCATATGTGTTGCTTTTGCATCTGGCTTTACATATGAGATGGGGAATTAAACCTGGGTCAGCAGGCTTTGCCTGCAGCTACCTTTAACCACTGAGCCATCTCACTACTTGTGGTGAGACAGAAATGAAATTCAGTCATGTAAAGGAACACACATTTGAACACAAATGATTATAAAATACTCAAAAAAAAAAAAAAAAAAAAAAAGGGCTGGGCATGGTGGCACATACCTTTAATCCCAGCACTCAGAAGGCAGAGAGAGGAGGATTGTCATGAGTTTGAGGCCGCCCTGAGACTACATAGTGAATTTCAGGTCAGCCTGGGCTAGAATGAGACCCTACCTTGAAAAACCAAAAATCAAACAAACAAAACCAAAAAAACAAACAAACAAAAAAAACATGAATGAAAGGCAAACCATATTCCCACATAAAGGCCAGCACTTACAGACATAACGCAGCATTCCCCAGACTCTGTGGTGGAATACTTGTGTCCCTCAAATGTTGAAAAAAGGGAGCAGTGAGCGGTATCTGTGCCACAGCTCCACAGTGCACGCTGGCATGGAGTCGGAGGAGAGTCCTGCTCGCACACGGCTGCTACACTCTACTTGAGCTGTGACTGCCCGCCCTCCCCACCCTCCTTCAGGAGCCTCTGTGAACATGCATTAGGGCACACATGCTCCTGTGCAGTGTTCTCTTCTGCACCAGTCTCTGCATCTACCAGATCAGAGCAGTACACAGGGCCTTGTGAACACGTGAACACACAGAAAGCCGCATGTGAGCGTCTGGGATAAATGTCCGGAATTAGTTCTGGCTAGGATCTATAAATTCTTTAGAAGCACTAGTCACCTCACCTTGTCTGTCTGTATGGCAAGCCTGGCTACTGGTTTCCCCACAGACATGTCCCACAGAATGATAGTGCTATCTGCTGATGCACTGGCCAACACATTTCTGAGAAAGGGAAAAAACAAATTAGGTGAATTTTTTTATTTAACTTTTTAGTGATAGCTTTCATAATTATAGACCATAAACCATTACAATTCCCTCCCTATCCTCCCTCATATCTCTGCC
The DNA here is from genome assembly GCA_004024765.1 of Zapus hudsonius. NCBI lineage: Eukaryota > Metazoa > Chordata > Mammalia > Rodentia > Dipodidae > Zapus > Zapus hudsonius. The sequence continues at coordinate 20,106 of PVHP010015592.1, forward strand.
CCCTCCCAATCAGTCTCTGTTTTATGTCAGTGTCATCATCTTTTCCTCCCATCATATGTAGGTATTATCAGGCACTGTAGGTTATGAATATCAAGGCCATTTTGTGTCTGGAAGTTTGCGTTGTAAGCAGTCCTAAGGAGCATTACTCTCACTTTTGGAAAAAGATGCTTCTCTTTTCAGATGGCAGTGACCACTGGGGAACTCACAATCCATCAAAGTGCTGAGAAGAAGTGACAGTGAAGTGTTTAGTATGAAGTGAGATATACCCTCTTTAGGAGCCAAAGGGAGGGGAGGAGTGCTTACAATAGTGTCTTCCAGACACAAAGTGGCCGTGGCTCTCATGACCTCACAGTGGCTGATGCTACCCACACAAGACCTGCAGAAAGGAGGGAAAAATGATGACATCAAAATAGAACAGGGACTAGCTGGAAAGAAGTGATTCAGTGGAAACAGGAGCAAGGGACAAAGGAGGGTGGTGGGAGGGGATTATGATACATTGTGTATATGTATAAAAGTTGTCAATAAAAAGTTAAAAAAAAAAGATTAAATAAAAAGGGGTCCATTCACAACAGCATCAAAAAGAATAAAATACACTCAGGAGGCAGAGGTAGGAGAATTGCCATGAGTTCAAGGCCAGCCTTGAGAGTACATAATGAATTCCAGGTCAGCCTTGGCTAGAGCAAGACCCTACCTTGAAAAACCAAAAAGAATAAAATACTTAGAACTAAGTTTAATCAAGAAATATTTACATTATGAAAACGACCAAAGATTACCAGAAGAACTGACAGCACTTCTAAGGGGACAACACCTGCTCCTAGACTAGGAGCTGCGATACTGTCAATGGAAATAGCCGTCTACAGACTGAGCTACTAACTACACAGTTCACCAATCCTGCTCCAACTCCTAGCTAACACTTCTGCAAAAAGTGACCAGCTGATTCTAATAGGAATCCATAAATGCCAAGAAATCTCGAAAACGTCTCGATGCCAAAACTCATGGAAAAGTTATGAGTAATCACAGCAAGCTGCACTGGCATTAAGGACAGAACTACAGAATAAGCAAAGAGTTAAGAGGTGGAAAATAAATGCTTAGTATTTCTGATTTTTGACAAAAGTGCAAAGTCAATTAAATGTTCAAGAGGAAGGATGGGAGACAACAGTATTTCAACAAGTGATTAAGAGATAATAGAATCTCCTTGTGAAAGAGTTAGATCCTCCCCCCACACACACACTGCACACACCCTACCTCAAACTGAATTAGGGCCGACTGTGTGGATGAGATGTGGAAACTAGATGAGGTAAGAACGATGCCTTTTGGAAACAGTCCTGCTGCTCTCCTGGCACAGAAGGACATGGCTCTCCCAGTGGTGGTGGAGAGGAGGGTATGTGTCCCAAGCATGTAAGAAGCACCCAAGGCATGGCTGGCAGGTGATGTGGGGACACAAGGCCCCTCAGCAGCACACTTCACGGAAGTGGGGAAAGATGGACACAAAGGCTCGCAGCACACAGAGCAGACAGGCATAGGCATGAGCTAAACTCACAGAGACTACAGATATGTACAGTCACCTGAATGTCTTTTTACCTGATTGTCTTATTCCAGGAAAGGTCAAGGACAGCATCAGTATGCCCTTCTGCTGAGGAACTCTGTAAAATGGTTTTAATTACCTTTTATATTACATGTCCATTATCACAAAAATGGCATGTTAATTTGCAGTTTTAAACCCCAAGATTGCTTTGTTAAACCGGCTTAAGAACTAAACAAGACATAAGCACTTTGTCACTGTAACCTTAAGTGACTATGCTACGTATTCAAAGAAACTATGGTGGCCCTTAGATTAGGAATTAAATCAAAAACACTAAATGTCCCCTACCTCCCCACAAACCTATTTAAAATCCAGGAACACACCGATACTTAGCTAAATGAATTTACTTAGCACGTTAGTATGAACAGCTTCTATATATGAAGAACCTGAGTCATTTGGAGGTTTCATACAAGCAGACTTAAGTTTCCCTTGGATGGGCTATTCAAAGTAGAAATTCATAGAATGACACAAAAATTATATCAATATTATTCCTAATTGTGTTAAAATTTAGCCAAGAAATAAAATCTAGAATAAAGGCTACAAAAAAGTCAAAATTACATAAATTTCCTAACTGCCAGTCCCGTTTTCCCCAGGAATATCCCATTACAAAAATGTATTTCTTATAGCCTCCTCCCCAATAACTTTGCTCCGTTTGTCTTTGGAGTTTAAATATTCATTAACTTCTTTACCTTTTTCCCCTTCTTTTTCTTCTTTTTAGAAAGTTTACTTCCCAGTGTGAAGACAGGCTCTAAAGAGTCTACTATATCAAGGTCCCACACCTCAATAACCGGGGTCATGTTTCCCACAGCAATATAATTTCCTACAGGAAGAAACAATGCACTTTTGACTACAAAGCAAAAACAAAAACCTGCCAATCAAATACATTACAAGGTAGATAAATGCTTGATTGATGACTTACAGCAGTGCTTCTCAAATTTACAATGCATCATCTGAAAGCTGTTAAAGGCATGCTTGCTTTCAGGCAGTTCTGACCAGCTGCCAGGAGAGGTCAATGTTGAGCACGTGGCTTCAGGGCCATTTTACTCGCAACAGCTCAACATCTTGGCCTCAGGTATAAAAATGACTGCTGCTCACCCACTGGCTCTCCCTCCCCTCTCCTTCTTCATCGACTGTTGTGAGGATGAGGATGGTGGTAAGCCTGCCAACCACATACAGGACTCAGTATTATCAGTTTACTGCTAAACAGGTATTGATGGCACCGGAGTATATAGATGTGGTTAAAAGGGCTCGTGGTGATCTAGTTATTTCAGACAAGCCTCTCACATTTTATATGACATTCTTTTTCTTTTGGGGGGACAAGGTCTTACTATGAACTTAAGATGGCAGGAGCTCATGATTCTCTGGCCCCAGTCTCTCTAATAATGGGATAAGACATGGGCCATCATGCCAGCTCAGTGCTTTGTGAAGCAGGTTGTCACTGGACTATGTAGCAGGCAATGCCATACCACCTCACGCTGAAGTTTTAAGGGACATTAACAGCTATACAGTCCAAAATGCTTTGAGGTGTGTTCTGCAGCCACAGTGGCTACAGTGGAGCACCTTAGTTCTATACAGGCCCCAAGCTATGAAGTGACAGGATGTTCAGAACTACATAGCTATAACTTCATAAATATCAGCAACAGTTCTAAACACATGCAAAACAGAGCTAACACAGCTGGGACAACTCTACAGGACTAGGAGCCAGTAAATAACCTCAAATTTCTTGATTACCCGTAGAAGCATCTGGGCTAGGATCAAAATTCAGCCACTCCACACTCAGAGGGTATGCAGACAGAAGGATGTCATGATGAACATAGAAAGACTCTTCTTCTTGGTTATAAACTGGAAAGATTGAAAAGAGAGGCTATCAGAGTCACAGCCATCAGACATCATGCCCTACACAAAAGAATACGCTCTCGATTAAAATGACGAAGGAGGCCCATAGCCATTATGGCCAAAGAAGACTGCATGTAATCCATTCCCAGGAACACCAACGGGTCCTTCACCTGCAAGCCTGCAGATGAATGGGCTTGTCATCTAGTTCATTCATTACAGAAAACATACTTACAAGGTTTCCACATGGAGGACTTATTTTATCTGATAAAGGTCTAGCTAATTCTAAGTCAGAAAGTACAAGCAAAACATAACACTGGAGAAAATTAATTCTAAATGCCTATCAAAAATTACCTCATCAATATTTTAAAGAAGTTCATGAAGACCAACAATGTAAACAAAATTCTTAAGGACAGCGTTTTGGAATATGGCACCGACAGACTTTGTTCTTTAACATTAATAATCACAATCAGTCACTAAGATGAATACAATGAAATACTGATAAAATAATGCACAATTAGCAAAGCCCTATAGCTCTGCCTCCTATAAATATGCTCCCTATTAGAATTCCATGTAAAGTTTTAGTCTATCACATTAGTCTACAATGAGAATGCATGTTCAAAATCATTCAACCATGGTTCCACAAAAAACTCAGCTTGGATTTTAAATAAAACCAATGATCTCAGATGAGAACAAATAAAGACCAATGCTAACAAAGACTGAAGGATTCAGGCCTGTGGCAGGACACCCAGCTACAACTGGTCTTAAAAAAAAAAAATTATCTAGCTGAGCGTGGTGGCGCATGCCTTTAATCCCAACACTGGGAAAACAGAGATAGGAGGATCTTTGTGAGTTTGAGGCCACCCTGAAACTACATAGTGAATTCCAGGTCAGCCTGGGCTAGAGTGAGACCCTATCAAAAAAACAAAAAGGTCCTCATCTGAGATATATAAAAGTTCAAAGCATCAGAAGTTAGAATATTTCACATTGTAATGTCTGCTATTGGAAGCATTATTTTAGAAAAAATTATAAATACATTATAATGAACCATAAAAAGAGCCACTCTGTAAGTTTCCTACAGACAGCCCTGAAGATTCTGAAGTTACAGAAATCCAAGCTAAGAAATGGACCAGAGGGCTGGAGAAGGAAAGTTTAAGGGCAGAGTGCTTGCCTATCATGGAAATACACTGGAAAAAGAAAAAGACAAACAGAAATGGAACCAGCAATAAAGGAACCTAGCATTTATCTTTTCAAAATGTAAAGGTGTCCCCTGTTCCAAAACACCCACCTACCTAATCATGTCTACAGCTTCATTTCAAGACCTTGGGGGAAGTGTTAGGACCAGTGGCCTCCTCAGGGGTAAATGCACACAGAGAAAAGCAAAACAAGCACAAAGGGAGCTTTGGAGGCTAAGTATTCCACATACCCTGGAGATCTAGTTTTAGTATAAAAAAATGAAGCACATTTTACACTAAAAACCAAAGTGCATAAAGTCACCTAAATTGGTATGTATACATCTGTACACTCAAACGGGGAAAAATTTGATTTTAAACTTTAATTTAGATTATCATAGATTATTTTTCCTTTGGCTTAGGTGCAAACAGTTCTCAACTGGGAAAGGTGACTAAGATGCTTTGTTAAAAAGAAAACTATGGCACTTGATGTTGAATTATCATGAAGAAAACAATGTTTTATAAAATAGACCTATCTCAAATAACTGAAAAGGGCAGGATAAAAACTGTTCGTTCTGGGCTGGGGAGATGGCTTAGAGGTTAGAGCATTTGCTTGCAAAGCAGAAGGACCCAAGTTCGATTCCCCAGTATTCATGTAAAGCCAGCTGCACAATGTGGTGAATATGTTTGGAGTTCGTTTGCAGTGGCTGGAGCTCTGGTGCTTTCTCTCTCTCAAATAGATAAATAAATAAAATAATATTTGGGCTGGAGAGATGGCTTAGCGGTTAAGACACTTGCCTCCAGTGCCTAAGGCCCCAGGTTCAATTCCCCAGTACCCACATAAGCCAGACCCACAAGGTGGTGGCCCTGGTGCGCTCTCTCTCTCTCTCTCTCTCTCTCTCTCTCTCTCTCTCTCTCTCTCTGCTTAATAAAGAAAAAAAATATATATTAAAAAAAGTTCTTTCTACCACCATAATCTTACCTACATAAAAAGTCCAGCATGGTAAGTTATCACTTCAAGGTAATGGGCATTATAAATTTTTCCTTGTACTTTTCGACATAGTTTTACTTCTAGGTCTCCGGTGAAAGATGAAAAGCGAAAAAACTGACAAACATGCTTTACATAAAAGATTAAAAACTCCTGTTCAGGGCTGAAGAGATGGCTTAGCAGTTAAGGCATTTGTCTGCAATGCAGAAGGACCAGAGTTCGATTCCCCAGTGCCCATATAAAGCCAGATGCACAAGAGGGCGTATGTGTCTGGAGTTCATGCTATGCCCATTCTCTCTCTCTCTCTCTCTCTCATAAATAAATAAAATATATTTTAAAAAAACAAAAAACTCCTGTTCAAAGTTTTCTAGTAGACCTAGTTCCATTAAAAAAAAAAAAAACTAGCAGGGCATGGGGTGCACACCTTTCTTTTTTTTTTTTTTGAGGTAGGGTCTCACTCTAGCCCAGGCTGACCTGGAATTCACTATGTAGTCTCAGGGTGGACTTGAACTCATGGTGATCCTCCTACCTCTGCCTCCCGAGTGCTGGGATTAAAGACGTGCGCCACCATGCCCGGCTAGGGGTGCATACCTTTAATCTCAGCACTTGGGAGGCCAAGGTAGGAGGATCACTGGGAGTTCGAGGCCACCCTGAAACTACACAGTGAATTCTAGGTCAGCATGAGCTGCAGGAGACCCTACCTATAAAAACAAAAACAAACAAACATCTTAAACTGTACATGCCCAAAATAATCATTAGCAAAGAACAGGCAGTATGAACCTGGACTGTGTAACAAACTCAAAAGGGAGTTTTGAGCCCTTGGCCTTCCAACAGTAACCTGTCATTACTCTGCTAACCACTTAAAAAGCCTTCATTTAGAAAGGTACGCTTTACTCACCATGCACCTCTAAATTGCACTGTTCCTGTTCAGCCCGGCCACACACAATGAGGTTGTCATTGGGCTTAATCAAGAAATCTTCACGTTCATACTGTTCCTAAGAGGGGAAGGAAACAAAGTCACTGACTAGAGGCTGAATCCAGTAAGGTTTTCAAACACTGACGAGCAATCTGAAAACAGATGCAAACATTTACCGTGTCTTTCAGAGTAACGTAAGGATCTTGATCATTGCTCCCATAGACGGTAAGACCCAGCAGAGATTCACCGAGAGTCTCAGCATCTGTAAGAAGTCATCTGTCAGTTTGGAAAAACAAAATGCATCCTGACAAAAATAGTCTTCATTTTTCCCAAGACATTTATCTTTTTATCTATTTTATTTATCTTTGTTTATTTTTCCAAAAAAAACATCTCGTTCTAGCCCAGGCTGATCTGGAACTTACTATGTAGTCTCAGGCTGGCCTTGAATTCACATCGATCCTCCTACCTCTGCCTCCCAAGTGCTGAGATTAATGGTGTGCACCACCATAACCAGCTTCCAACGATCTATTTTATAATGAACAGCATCATCCATAGTTGGAAAAGGAAACAGACAGTAAAATAAGAGCCATTTTCTAGTTGACGTCTGTATTTCTGGTTCTGGTGTGAGTGTAGTTTGTGTGGTGTAATGTGTATGTATGGCATATGCACATGTGGGCACCACATGTGGAAGCCAGGGCAAAACACCAGTATCCTCTAGCGCCTGGCTGTGTGGTTTCCTTGAGATGGAGTCCTTCTCTAATCCTGGAGCTGCTGCCAGTTGTTCAGTCAGACTTACTGGTGAGTTCCAGTGATACTTCTATCTCAGCCCCCACAGGACTGGGGTTGTTACAAGTGTGTGTAGCCATGCCTACCTTTTTGTGTAGATGCTAGGGATCAAACTCAGGCCCTCACCCTGTGCAGCAAGTGCTCTTACCCACTGAGCCATCTCCCCAGCCCCTGTAATGCAGTTCTAAGTCTCAGAAGTCAAAATCAGGCTGGAGAGATGGCTTAGTAGTGAAGTGTACTTCCTTCCAGTGCAAGCATGAGGGCCTGAGGGGGCCTGGGACTGCAGAGTTCAAATCTTCAGATCCCACATAAAACAGCTGGACATGGTCATGCCTGTCACTCCAGTGCCACAGGTGAGCAGATATGTGAAAATCAAGGAAACCCTGCAAACTCCAGAAATAGTGAAAAGAGACTCTGGCTCAAAAACAAGGGCAGGTGGAAAAGTAATGTAGCGAGATGCCTCACATTCTGCCCTAGGCACTGCAGGCGAGCGTGCGGGGCACCAGGACACACACACATGCGTACATCACTCACTCACACACACACCCCATACACACCCTTTCATGCACACACTTGTTTTGTTTGTGACAGATTCTCTTCTGTGTCCCAGATAGCCTTGAACTTGCTATGTAGCCAGAATGGTCTTAAACTCAAGTTCTTCCTGCTTCATCTTTGTACCTGCTGGGATTACAGGCCTGACCCAACACTGAGACCTAATCTTCATTACTTCAAAACTGTTGAAGTTTTAATGTTCATTTCCCTGAATGCTCAGCAGGTTACATATTCTCACATGTTAACTAAACATCAGAAATCCTTGTGTCTTGTTTCTCTCCTTCCTTCTGTCCTTCCTTCTTTCCTTTCCTTTCCTTCCTTTCCCTCCCTCCCTTCCTTCCTTCCTTTCCCTAAGGTAGGATCTCACTCTAGCCCAGGTTGACCAGGAGCTCACTCTGAAGTCCCAGGCTGGCCTTGAACTCATGGGGATCCTCCAACCTCAGCCTCCAGAGTGTTGTGATTAAAGGAGTGTGCCACCCCACCTGGCGTGAATTTATCCTGATAATTAAAGTGCTTCAAATAAAGCAACAAAAAAGAACTGAGGGCATAGCAGCTAGCTCTGACAATCAATAGTATTTTTTTTCAGTGTTTTTCTTTTCTACCTTTCCAGTTCTATCTTTGGAATTTCAAATAAAATCCTAAAGAGCATATTCTTTTACTCAACATTTCAATTAGGAATCCCCAAAAGATAAGTTTCAGTGCTGATTATAATTGCTAGAAGTGTTTTAATCTATTATTTAAATACATTTTATCATGCCAAGGAAATATGGCTCAAGATATTTAAGACTTTATATTGGGTTCCTGAATATTTGCGTAAATCCAGGCTCTTGGTATTGTGGCTCATAACCATAATCCCAGTACTTGGGCGGCTGAGTCAGAAAGACTGCTGCAAGTTCAAGGCCAGCCTTGGCTACAATGTGAAATCCTATTCTCAAAAACAAACATGATGGCCTAGAGGTTAAGGCACTTGCCTGCAAAGCCTAACAACCTGAGTTCAATTCCCCAGTAGCCATGTAAAGCCAGATGCACAAGTGGCACATGCACCTGGTGTTCACAGCAGCTAGAGGCCCTGGAATGCTCATTCTCTGTCTCTCTGTCTCTGCTTACAGATAAATAAAAATATTTAACAAAATAGGGTGAGGAGTAGGTAAGAGTGCTTCATGCAAGGACAAGGGCCTGAGACGGCTCAGTCGTTAAAGGTGCTACATGTAAAGTCTGCCTGCTCTGGTTCGATTCCCCTCTCCCCTTTTCTCTTCCAGGTTCTCTTCTCACACACACACACACACACACACACACACACACACACACACACACACACACAGAAAGAGAGAGAGAGAGAGAGAGACAGAGGAAAGAGAGAGAAAAAGAAGAAAAAAGGCACCAAAATAAGTAATTTATGAAAACAAAATAACACCACTTGATCCATTCTCAATACATCACTAGAAATCCTTTAAGATTATTATTATACTAATTATCTCCAGCAACAGAGTCTCCACATGCACATATACCGAGAAAAATGAACGCAGTTGAAGAAAAGATATAACGGTAATGATTTCAACTATATTCCAGTAACTGCATACAAAAACACACAAGTGAGTTAATCAAGTATTATACCTGATATATGCAATAAAATATGCATTTTTATTCTTTGTTTTGAGAGAGGGTCTCACTCTAGCCCAGGCTGACCTGGAACTCACTCTGTAGCACCAGGCTGGCCTTGCACTCAGCTTCCCGAGCAGTGGGACTCAAGGTGTGCACCACCATGCCTGGCAATCTCAGGTTTCCATCTGAGACAGTGGATTCGAGCTCATCTTCTAAACTAGGAAGCATGCTCTTTGTTAAGATCTCAAACCAGGGACAATGAAACCCAACAGTGAAAGTGTGGGACATCACAAGTAGGATTTCGTGCAGTGAGCCTGTGACAGACACCAGCAGAAGGAAACGATGCCTCACCTGGAGGGTCCTCCTCATCATATTTATCTAAGTCGTACTCAGCCAGCTCATCATCATCAAGCGTGTGGTCATCCTCTGGGTCACCATCCTCCAGGGATTCCCTTGGCCGTACCTGGGTGCGGGCACCCTGCATGCCACCTTCAGAAGGATGGCCTGCCTCCTCATCCTCACTGCCACCTTCATCTCTATGAGTTAACACAAAAAGAAGCAGCTACTCAAATGGCATTTTCCCCTAACAGACTACTGAGCCACTATCATTTAAGATACACATTTCTATGGTCTAAATGGGGGGATAGAAAAAAGGAAGGTGTGGGAAGAGGGTTAATCAAAATTAAAGATGTAATGAATAAGACATATGGAAATCTACTTCTTTACTAGCTAAATAATATGTTTTCAAAAAGAGAATTTGGGCAGAAGTACGCTGCAGGGGTGGATAATGCCATGTCCAGAAGCCATAGACTGTTACAAAAAAATTCCAGTGTCAGGGATGGGATGCTTTCTGGCAAGTTTAGTCTGGGAAGTTCCTGATATTCCCCAAACATTACAGGATACTGACAAGGCTCTTGGTTGCCCACCAGAACTAGGTCAGACCCTATTGCCAAAGACTTCACATGCTTGGGCTCCAGGTCACTGAGAAATCAAGCTGGAGTTGAGCTGGAAGCCTCCTTCCTGTTGACTTTGCTGTTAGGATGCTGGAAAGACCTATGCAGCCTGTCAGAGGAGAAAGTTATCAATGGTCTTTAGCCAGCAGTGGACCCTGCAAGCTTCATACCTGGCCAGCCAGGCCAAATATACCTACTGAGGCAATGGTGGCATGTCTGTTACAGGGAAAAACAACTGCTCTCTGATTGAACTTGAGGCCCACTTCATGGGAAGGAATTCATGCTTGATACTCAAAACCTAATCAAAAGCGTATGGCCTGAACGGTCATAAGCTCTAGGAGGGAAAACCACTACTGTTGCCTGGTGAAATGGATATATTACGCCCACCAAACTGCCCGTATATTAATGCTACTCTCACTTTTGGTTAGAGAAGCTTCTCTTTTCAGATGGTGGTGACTACTGGGGAGAGTCAAAACTCACCAAAGTGCTGAGTGACTTTGGTGAGACATTAAGTGAGCCATCTCTATCACACCCTCCAAGGCTCTGGGACCTTTGTGAAGAGGTGGCAGAAAGATGAAAGAGCCAAAGGAAGGGGAGGAGTGCTCACTATACTGTCTTCCAGACACAAAGTGACCTTGATATTCATGACCTCAGAGTGGCTGATGCTACCTACATAAGACCTGCATAATAGAAGGGGGAAAAATGATGACATCAAAATAGAAGAGACACGTTGGAAAGAAGGGATTCAAGGGAATCTGGGAGGGGGCAAAGGGAGGTTGGTAGGAAGGGGATTATGAGTCTATATGCATGAAGAGAATCAATAAAGTTTAAAAAAGATACACATTTCATATGGACTTGACTGCAGAAAGCATTATTTCCAAACTTACTGTAACTTTTCCTTTGCTTCAGCAATAAGACGTTTTACTTCTTCTTTACTTAGTTCTACCTACAAGACAGCAAATTCCATTATACCAAACTTAAGGAAATCATTAGAAGTCTTTGAATAAAAAACAACTCTTCAAGCAAATGTAAAATACAATTTCATGAGACATCAAGAAAACAATCACAAATTGATCTGGGCTCTCTAAATTTGACATAAATGGATGGGCTTGACAGTTAAAGGTACTTGCTTACAAAGCCTAATGGCCTGGGTTTGATTCCCCAGTACCCACATAAAGCCAGATGCACAAAGAGGCACATGTCTCTGGAGTTCGTTTCAGTAGCAGGAGGCCTTGTAATGTTCATTCTCTCTCCCTAGATAAATATTTAAAAATATAAAGTTAGCCAGGTGTGGTCACACACACCTTTAATCCTAACACTAGGGAGGCAGAGGTAGGAGGATCACTTTAAGTTTGAGGCCAGCCTGGGTCTACTGAGTTCCAAGTCAGCCTGGGATAGAGTGAGGCCCTACCTCGAAAAAAGAAAATAAATTTAACATAAATGCAGCTCACTGAAGATACCTTCTCATGAAAAACTGTAAAACTGTTCAGAGGCCATGCTCATTCTACTCTGCTTCCTTCAATATATATATATATATATATATATATATATATATATATATATATATATATATATATATATATATATACACACACACACACACACACACACACACACACACACACACACACACACATATATATATATATATATATATATATATATATAAAAGCCAGGTGTGGTGCCCCACGCCTTTAGTTCCAGCACTCAGGATGTAGTAGGATCGCCATGCGTTCACAGCCAGCCTGAGACTACATAGTAAATTCCAGCTCAGCCTGGGCTAGAGCAAGACCTCGAAAAAAAAAATAAAAAATTCCAGCACTTGAGGAGGATCGAAGTGAGTTTGAGGCCAGCCTGAGACTACAGAGTGAATTCCAGGTCAGCCTCAGCTACAGTGAGACCTACCTTGAACCTCCCCCCTGCCCCCCCCCCAAAAAAAAAGAGAGAAAAACAAGACTGAGTTTTGTAAACTGGCTCTGTGGTAGCCCATTTGGTCTTTTACTTTCAATGACCTCTGACTGCTGGGGCATGTGCCCCCTCTTCCAGGTGGCAGACACCATCCCTTAACAACCCACACTTGGACTGGTCCTCTGCTCTTTCCCTACCATCTCTGCCAAGACGTCACTGAGAGAACTCATATCCACTCATGTTCATTCTTTCTCAGAACTCTGAGCTGATTACTCCAAACGTGTCTCCTCTCTAGTCTTACACTCTACTTCTATTTTGTCCAACTGCCTGTACAACTTATCACTCGGGCATTCATTATTCTAACAGGAGCTCAATACTAAGATCTTTCGTTTTACTTCAAAATTGGAATTCCCTCACCCAAGCAATGCTTCACTGCTTTTAGATCACTGTGATCACTGCCAAACTACAGATCCCCACTGGTCATACACCTAAGTGCACAGCTCAGTGCTGGTCATAATGGCAATGCTCCATGACCGATGATATCTTGGTGGCCCAAACCTGTCATTCCAGCAATCGGAAAGTGAAGCAGGAGGACTGACTACATTGTAACAAGGAATCCTCCTGAGAAGATTTCATCCTGGCTAGGATACACCCAGAGACTAAAGGTCAGAAGAGACTATGTAATTTCTCCTAATTGTCTGAGATCTTTTTGGGATTAACAGAATAAAATCCAACCACTCTTTTTTATAACCTCTTCAAGCAGTGGTTCCCAAAAACGTTTCCACACGGGGTTGCAAATCACCTGGAGGACAGTGAAAACATCAGGCACACTCCAGTGATCATGGACTCACCTTTTGGGTGGATAGGTGCTGGGAGAACAGACATGGGGTCTGAACTCAGGTTCTTACATGACAAGCACTCTACCCACTGAGCCCTCGTTCTTCATTTGGAATTAGGACCCATTTTAATGAGGTAGGTTTCTGTTCTTATTCTATAAATATGCTTTCACTGCCTGCTGTAGATCCAATACTAGAGAAACAGTGAGCAGTCTGTGTCCTGGTGGAATTTACATCGCCCTGTGACCTCCACTGTCCAAGCCTTTGTAATTCCTATCACCTTCACGGTCTCATCAGAGGCCAAGTCAGTTACATTCACAGCAGCCCCTTCACTTACGTGTGTGTGATCGCCTGCTCATTGTTTGGGTGCACAAGTGTACAGAGGACAACTTCAGGTATTGTCCAACTGTTTTTCAGACAAGGTGTGTCGGTGTCCTGGAGCTTACCCTAGGCTACCAGGACATCAGGCTCCAGGGATCAGCCTGTCTCCACCTCCCTGGCCCAGTGTCCCGGTCCTACCCCTCCAGTCCTTTCAGAACCCTTGTAACTGCGGACATCTACACCCATGTTACCCGCACAAAGGCAGGTCCTTCGGCTTCGCTCATGCCAGTCCCGGGACCGTGGTCGATGCCTGACTTGCAGAAAGCACTTAGCATCAGATGAACAAATAACCCGAGACCTTGGCATCTGCTCGCCCGCCAGCCCGCCCGCAAGTAGGCGTCACATCCGCATCTCGTCCTCAGCCCCCTCCAGGTGCTCCGGGTCCACGTGCGTGCGGATCCCGGCCAGGCAGCCGGGCGGGCGTGGAGCCCCGGGCTCGCGCCGGCGGTCAAGCCCGGGCCGTCCGCGGGGCTCCCGGGCGCCGCCCCACCGTCCAGCCCGCGGCCTCACCTTGTCGGGCGTCTCCTTGGCCACGCCGCAGCGGACCCACGCCACGCACGTCACCTGGCGGCTGCGGTTCATGTTTCCGCGCTCGTCTCCACGGCCTGTCGGGCAGGAGAGGACTCCGCGGCGGCCGCTGTCACCGCCACACGAGTGCGCATACTCCGAGCCGCTGCGGCAGGGCGCGGGCGCGGCGGCTGTCTGATGTCATCAGCAGGCGCCGGAAGGGAGCGGGCGGGGCACTAGGCTGGATGTCTGTAAGGTTTCACGGAGGCCAGGTATTTGGAGCTTCAGGGGCCGCAGGCAAAATCCTACATTTTGATCGCAGTTCCTTAGACTTCGAGGTGACAAATGGTGGAAACCCTTATCAGGATTAAAAAAAAAATTTAGTTTTTTTTAAAATTGTCGCTTGTCAGGATTTTTAAGTGATAACAGAGGAGAAAGGACTTGACTTTATTTCAAAAGATCCCAAGCATGGGATCTGGGCTCCTCCAGCCTGGCTTTGGCAAATACCAATCACTGCATGCTCAGGCCAAACGCAGACTAGTGGAATGTTTTTTTAAATATAATATGTCTTCTCCATCTCGGAATTCCCAGGGCCTGGCACAAGGTTCAGGTCAATGAACACATGAAGAAAAAAAAAAAAAGGATATCTCTGGGCCCTGGTTAAGGATGAACAAATAGAATGACGTAATTATCACACGGTTATAAGGTTTGTTACAGAAGGCAAGGAATTGTCAGACTGTAGTTACAGAGTTCTGTGCTGTGTCTCAATGCCTAGCGTGTGTACTCTTACGCCCAGTAATGATGGATTGAATGAATGGATGGATGGATGGATGGATAAGTGAAATGTCTGTTTCACTTGTGAGACAAACTCATGCTCATCACAGTGAACGTAGGGCTGTGGCTCCACCTAGTGGAAGATTCAGGATTACTTCTGGACCTTGAGAATTTCCCATGCTTTGTTTTGTGGCTTCTGTTTGCTTGGTCCTGCTTTGCCCACACTGATGATGGCAACATGGACTTGCAAATGTGCAGAAACCTAGCTGGAACCCTCCAATGAGCATCTTGAGAAGGGAATTCTTAGGGACAGAGCTGATGAGATCGGATGAATTGCCTTCAAGCTGCTGGGGATGCACAACAGGCCCTGAAGCAGGTAGAACACCTATTCGGTCTGTATCTGGTTGTGTGGCCTTGAACAATAGGAGTGCTGTCTCTGAGCATGGTTTTTAAAATGTTGGTGTGTGTGGGGGGGGCGTGCAGATGCATGGGCCCATGATCATGCACACAGAGGCCAGAGAACATCACATATCCTCTGCTGTCACTCTTGTTCACAGAGTCTATCATTGAACCTGGAGCTGCTGTTTTATTTATTTTCCCCAGGTCATAATGGATGACCAGAAAGGCATGCATGGCCATGCCCAGCTTTCTACATGGAGGCTAGGGATGGAACTTGGGTTGTCTCCGGTTATCTTAGGTCCCCATGCTTATGTGGCAAGCATTCCTAACTGCTAAGCCATTTCCTCAGCCCCGAGCCTGGGCTTTATCATCTATGATGGCTGGTTTGATCTTGGACACATTGCTGATAGCTGAGTTCCAGGGTTGATTCTCAAGTCCAAACATGGCCCCTTTGCCACGTGGAGACCACTATGTGTATGTTACAATATGGTTTTAGATGAAGGAGCCTAAGGCCTCACAGCTAATAAGGGTGAGAACCAAGGTCTGCACTGAGATCCGCCTGACTCCAGGGTCCCTGCTGTCACTATGGCAGGGTACCATCTGTAAAGGCTGGACATCAGAATGGTGAGTGATGCCCCTCAATGTGAATCATAGTTCAACCTTGAACCTATTCACACAAAGTGTGACCTTGAGCAGGTTGCTTCATCTCTCCCTTTTCAGTTTTCCCATCTGCTATAAAATTGCTCCCCCACTGATCACACTCTCCGATGGAGATTGTGTTTGTATTTTTCAGGATGCAGCGAGAGAGCTGGGGCCCATCTAACCCTACCAACCGACTGCAGGCCGATACCTGAGATTCTGGCAAGAGAGGAGCCACCACAGTCATACTGGGGAGGATCCATATGGAACCCCGCAGAGAATGATGGGATGAACAGGGGACCCACAGCCACAGACAATCAACACAGGATAAGCCAGTGAGACAGAAACCAACGATCTTCAACACAAAGACCCCTAAACTCACAACCTTAAAGGAGCCTTAATACTCATCCACCACGACTCAGGGAACTATGCGGAAGAGGGGGTGGAAAGATTGTGAGAGCTGTGGTGGGGGAGATTATCCAGAGGCATGGCCAGGAGAACCTGGCTGAATAATAGGCTATCCATGGTCCCCTGTTACAAGGACTGATCCAGACGACCCACGGAGGAGGATATCCAGCTGATTGGGGCTGGGGGAGGGAGGCATCGGGGAATTGGGGATAACAACTCATTGTTTGCCCACTAAATATTGTAACTCATTATGGACACTAAAATAAATAAAAAAGAAGTATATATAAAAAAGAATGTAAAAGCCAAAGGAAGGGGAGGAGTGCTTTGCAATACTATCTGCCAGACACAGTGTCCTTTATAGTCATGACCTCACAGTAGCTGAGACCTGCGTAATAGGAAGGGGAAAATGATGACATCAAAATAGAAGAGACTAGTTGGCAAACAGGGAGCCAGTGGAGGGGGATTCGGGAGGGAAAAAAGTGGTGGGAGGGGATTATGGTCATAGTATATTGTCTACATATATGGGAGTTATCAATAAAAAGTTAAAAATAAAATAAAAAATAAAAATTGCTCCCCACCGCTTAGAAAACTACCCAGCCTTTCGAGTCAATAAATACATGGCAATGCATATATACATAGTATGTAACTACATACCTTTTTATTTTTGTTTTATAAAAAGGGCTGGGAATAGAAAGCAGGGCCTTGTTACGCTAGGCAAGTGCTCTACCACTGAACCAGGGGCAGAAGTGCCAATGAAGGGAGCTGCGAGGAAGGTGACTGGCCCCTCCTAACACCATTATACTTGGGTTAGGATTTCTTTTTCTTTTTTTGGCCTGTGTGTATAGTATGCATAATACTAGTGTGTG
>PVHP010015593.1:0-37251 GCA_004024765.1 Zapus hudsonius
GATGGGGGGGCTGGAGGGAATGGGGGGTTGGGGAGATGGGGGCGCACGGACGGTTGGAGGCCCAGCCGGTGGGGGGGACTGCGGGCGGATCGGGACCCCATCCTCGCTCTCAAGGACGTAGACACCGACCATGCTCGTTCTCTCTTCCCATTTTGGGATCTCCCCTATATTCCGGGTGTGTCTCCGGAACAAGTGGTGGGCCCTGGGAAGCCTGGCACAATTGAAGTCGTGGTCGAGTCTTGGGTGTAGATCGAATGAGTTGGGGGTCCTGGGTTTTTGAGTTCTGGAAGGGGAGACTGTGCCCACACTGCT
Source organism: Zapus hudsonius (assembly GCA_004024765.1). Taxonomy (NCBI): domain Eukaryota; kingdom Metazoa; phylum Chordata; class Mammalia; order Rodentia; family Dipodidae; genus Zapus; species Zapus hudsonius. Next base: position 313 of record PVHP010015593.1, read on the forward strand.
GGAGAGAGGAAGGTGAGGTGTCACCCTCTGGGGTGAGATTTAAAGGGAAGATGCCCAACAAACCTAGAGGTTGCCTCTGGGATGCCCTTCACACTACCCCCGCAGCCTTTCTCCCCCATCCTGTCCAGAGTCCCTGGACTGAGGACTGGACGGCCTCCAAACAAAAGGAAGGGAATGCTTGGGTCAGTCTTCAGGGGCCCTTTTTGCTGTGTGTGGAGGCAGCCATGAGGTTCATACCTAGCAGATCTTTCTAAGTCACTTCCCCTAGAAAGGCCAGTTTTAATTTATTTTGGCAGCGTTTGGATTCCCCTGGGTTAAGATCAAGCCTTCAGACTTGGAGCACTTTTTTCCTGTTTGAGCTTGTGCCAGTCTGGAAGCCAGTCCCCAGGGCTGACCACCTGCTTGGGTCACCGTGTGAGGAGGGTGATGGGAGCCTGGTTGTGTCCTGGGTTGGAGAGGCCCTAGAAAGGCTTGCTGGCATCATGGCGCCCGCTGAGTAAATCCAGGAAGGCTTGCTGGAGAGGGATGATCCTTGAATCGGGTGTAGCCTAAAGGAAAGTAGATTTGAGCAGATAAGGGCCCAGTCTTGACCTTTCCCCAAACATGACTAGGAAAGCCTTTCTGGTTGGCTGGCTATGGCTGGACTGTGACCTGACTTCATTTCCCCTCCCCTGGCTTCTCCCCTCTTTCCCTCATGACTTGCTGTTTGGTGCTGGGTGTGGGATCATGCGGTATAGCTTGGCCCTTGTGTGGTTCTTTTCTTCCCTCTTTCTGTCTTCTCCCTTTTTCTTGGGGGGGGTGTGGAATGCTCTGTTCTCTTCCACATCACCCCTTCTCTCCCGTCATCGTCATCCTCCACCATTCATGTCCTCTGACCAGGCTGCTGAGACATGTGGTGTGTGAGGAGAGGTGGCTCAAGGGGACAGAAAAGCTTGATGGACTTTTTTTTCCCCCTTCAGTCATTGCCTTTGCTTTCCTCTTGGCCCAGGATCTTTAGTGAGCTGGTCTAACTTGCTGGCCCAAGAGGGCCTGTTTACAGCCGAGAACAGTGAGCCTGGGAGAACTGGACTTGCCCCCTCTTGATTTGAAACCTTCATTTACTTTCAGAAGTCATCTTTTCCACAAGCACCGCTCCCCACCCACCTGGCTGCCTTTCCTCTGATGCACTGACCTGAGTTATTTATAGGCAGAGGGGCAGGAGGGAGTGTACTGAGGGTGGGCAGAGGAAAAGTCCATGCGTCGGCCTGTGCCTCTCACTCATTGGACCTAGTGACATGTCCACTGACAGCTTGGTCTGCCACCTCTGCTCTGGTCCTTCAGGCTGTAAAGGCCACACATTTTCAGGAGCAGCCTGGCATGAGCCATTAAGACAGTGAGTCTGCATATTGCCCAGACGTCTAGGCCGATAAGATCAGGGGTACCGTCATTAGCTTTGGATGATGGTGAATAAAACTGTATTCATATTGAACCCAGCAGCTGGCAGTGGTGGTCGTGAGGGATGGGTGCTGTTCCTCTGTCACCCAGAGAACCTGACTGGGAGAAGAGAAGGGCTAATGGCTAAGAGAAGGAAACAGTGAAGTTGCAAGAAGCAGATTCTATTCACAAGCCTGCCACCTTAGGCGAGGCAGCTAAATGCTTGGTGCTTCAACTCATCTATAAAATGGGCTGTGAGAGGAAGACCTCGTAGACCCTGGCAGGGTAGTGTAGTATGATGGGTAGAGCAGCAGTGATGGTCGGTGACACTGTGAGGCATCCCCTGCCCTGGAAGAGCTGTCATGTGAAGAGAGATGGTTAAGAAGTTAGTTCCATAGGTGGTGACAAAAGTATGAGTGTGCCCAGCAAAAGGAGCCTCCCTTTGCAGGCCTCTGGAGGCATCCATGGTGCACCTCTCCCTGGCAGCCTTGTGTAAGGAAGGCGGGCGGACGGGCCCAGTGCTGTCAGATCATCTAGCAGTTTCCTTGCCTCTGCAAGGGTCACGATGATTGACAAGATACTGTCTTTAAGCCTTAGTACATAGTTCCAGATGGACCTTGCTCTGGGGATCTGGCTGTGGGTGCTGGTGGCAGCTGAGGTACGAGCTGCCTTGGTTTGTCACTCTTCAGGGGGAGGATTTTCACTGGAGGCCTCTCTCTCTCTCTCTCTCTCTCTCTCTCTCTCTAGTACATTCAGGGTGGGGTGTCATAGACTGTCTCTCTTCTTCCTCACTCTCTTGTATGGGGGATAGAACACAGGTCCTTCGCGTGCTAGGCAAGTGCTTGTCCACTGACCTATCTTCCCAGTCTTTGAATCGAAGTTCTTAAAACAAAACTGAACATTGTGATCAGGCACAGGGCCCCTCCGGGAGCCACTGTGTGAAAATCCCTGGAGGCTTCTTCCTTTCTGTTTGGTACCTCAGGGTCCCTCCAGCACCGCCAGTGGATGCTAGGCTTGTCTCCCTGGCTCCCAGGACCGAGCTGGAGTCTTGTGGACTTTGTTCCCTGTGGGATCAGATGGAGTCATTTGGACTCTTAGATTGCACTCCAGGGGAATGGAGCTGAATACCTCCAAGGGGTATAGATGAAGCAGCAAAGGCTTTGGAAATGGGGAACTAGGGAGTCTCCCACAAGTCTGTTTGAGTGAGGAGACCTGTTGCTGGACCTGCATTTTGGGGAGGAGGCGGGCACAACAGCACCCTGCTGTGTTGAGTTCCACGGCTGCCTTTTCTCTTTCCCGATGGTCCGAGCCCTGAGATCTAGGGTACAGAGGCTCATCAAACCACTGGGTAGAGGCTGATCCCCTAGAAGAGCCAGGCTGTGAGTTTGTCACTGACTAAAAAAAAGTTCTGGCAAAAAAAAAGGTATGGTGGCACATGCCTTTAATCCCAGCACTCGGGAGGCAGAGGTAGGAGGATTGCTGTGAGTTCGAGGCCAGCCTGAGACTACAGAGCGAATTCCAGGTCAGCCTGGGCTAGAGTGAGACCCTACCTCAAAAAACAAAACAAAAAAAAGTCTGGGACCAAGACTTTGCCCCTCAAGAGGCTCTGTTGGTCCCTGGCCAGCCTGTGTTACCCATTACTGGTCTTGTTTCGTTTTAGTGTTTGGTGGTTCGGGGAGTGGAGAAGAGAGATCTATGGGCATAGAGAACTTAGATCTGAGAGTAGAGGTTGTCTGGCCAACTCCTGATTCTCCAGCCTCCACCTCCCAAATGTTGGGATGGCAGGTGTGCACCACCACACCCAGCTGTTGGGAGGGTCTCTGAGGGCTTCTTTTCCTTCCTCCCCTAGCCTCCAGATGTCACTGGGTTCCAGCTGTGACCTGCTCTTTCGAGGCAGCCCAGGCCAATGGGGCCCTTAGCTCTGGCCTTGCTTGAACCTTAGACCTGGATTGGAGCCTGGGGTGGGGGTGGGCTGCTGGGGATGGTGTGGCCACATTCAGAAGGTGTCATTAGGTCACGCAGGCTTCATCTCGCTTGGTTAAGGGGCGTCTGTATTTGGGGTTGCTGGAGCAGCAGGGGTGGAGTGGAAGCCTGACTCTCGGGCTGGGTGGTTCCGGGCACAGTCATTTCTCCTTCCTTGACATCTGCCCCTGGCTCCAAGCCCAGGGTGCGAACGGGGAGGTCACCAGGGGCCTCTGGTCAGTCCAGTCTCTGACCCCTAATGGTAGGCAGCTAGGGGTGCTGTACAGCCTGCGAGAGCCGCCATCCTGTCCCGTGTGACCTTGAGGACTGCTCTTTGCTTCTTTTCTTCTTTGCTAAGTAGTTGCGGCAGCCATGGAGCTCAGAGTTCAGTCGGCAGCTCAGGCTCCCTGTTATTACAGTGACTGGTCCACACCCCCTCTGAACTGCTGGCCTGGCCTTCTCCAGATGTTTCCCCTGTTCAGTTCCCTCCCTGTGCCTGGGGGCCCTGAGGGGGGAGCAGATGATTAACACAATGACCAGGAGCTGCTGTCTGTGGAAATCAGTCCCCACCCCCCTTCAGAATGCTGTGGCCTTCTCTACAAGGAGCAATAACAATGTGTCCTTAGCCGTCCTGGAAGTCCTGTGGGGGAAGACAAGGCTGGCCACTTTGTTCTTTCTAGCTGGCTTCAGGTTGTCTTTTCCTCCAGGAATGAATGGGGCCTGGTAAATGACTCTGAGGCCCTGGGTAGGGCCCGGCCCAGCTTCTTGGCCAGCAGTGAGCAAGGCTCCCAGACTGGAGATGTGGCAGGGAAGAGGCTCTGTCAGGGCCTCCTAGACCTTTGACCTGGCTTTAGGCTTACCCTGGGTAGGGGGAAGGGAAGTACAGTCCCGTGCTCTGGGAGTTGCAGCCTCAGAGGTAGCTTGGAGGTGGGATGTGGAGTGGGCAGAGAGAGAGGAGGGGACTAACTTCCCTGCGGTCTATGGGTTCAGTTCAACCCCTGCAGGTAGAATTTGTGCAAGGAAGAGTTGGGGTTTGGGGTTCTCTGTGTATTACAGAGTTTCTGTGAGATAGGGGTACAGCTGCTGGGAAAGGGGAGGGGACCTTGGGGCTTTCTGCAGATCCGAGGGCAGGCTCATCCACAGACATTTCCAGAGTTCCTAGGCGAAGACCCAGAGTAGGCCTTCTCCGGAGGGGGCACCTTAGCCAAGAGCTGTAGGAGGGGCCCGGATGGGAACTCTGGGGGTGTTTGGAGTAGATACGCTCCTGCGGTTGGCTGTGGTCAAGGCCTTTGGAGAGGCTTCCCCAACCTTGCTTTAGTCCGGAGCCTGTTGCTGTCCAGGTGGATTCTTAATTTTGTTTTGTCTAATGTATTCATTCTTCATCCATTTTTAGGACTTAGCTTCCCTTAGCTCAAAGCAGGCCTGTAAGTTGCTGTTACTGTGTTTAAGAGCTGAGGACCTTGGCACAGAAAGCTGAAGTGACTTTCTTTTAGGTTTGTTTGTTTGTTTTTGTTTTTCTGGCAAGGTCTTGCTCTAACCCAGTCCAACTTGGAATTCACTCTGTAGCTCAGTCCAGCCTTGAATTCATGGTGATCCTCCTACCTTAGCTCCTAAGTGCTGGAATTAACGGTGTGAGCCTCATGCCTAGCCTGAACCGACTTTTTTTTTGTTTTGGTTTTTCAAGGTAGGGTCTCGCTGTAGCCCAGGCTGACCTGGAATTCACTATGTAGTCTCAGGGCGGCCTTGAACTCACGGCAATTGTCCTACCTCTGCCTCCCGAGTGCTGGAATTAAAGGCATGCGCCACCACGCCCGGCTTGAACCGACTTTCTAAAGGCATATGGCTCTGCAATGAAAGTCAAGACATGAACTTGCGCTCTTTCTATTTATTTATTTATTTATTTATTTATTTATTTATTTATTTATTTATTTATTTTGAGGTAGGGTCTCGCTGTGGCCCAGGCTGACCTGGAATTCACTATGTAGTCTCAGGGTGGCCTTGAACTCACAGCAATCCTCCTACCTCTGCCTCCTGAGTGCTGGGATTAAAGGCGTGCGCCACCACGCCTGGCTTATTTTTATTTATTTTTAAAGTGTTTATTTGCAAGGGAGGAGAGCGAGAACTCCGGATGCATCACTTTGTACATCTGGCTTTATGTGGGTACAGGGAATTGAACCCTGGGCTATCAGGCTTTGCAAGCAAGTGCCTTTAACCATTTAGACATCTCTTCAGCTTCATTTATTTATTATTTATTTAGGTTTTTCTGAGGTAGGGACTCACTCTAGCCTAGGCTGACTTGGAACTCACCCTATAGTCCCAGGCAGGCCTTGCAGTCACAGAGATCTTCTATCCCTGTCTCCCAAGTTCTGGAGAGAGAGAGAGAGAGAGAGAGAGAGAGAGAGAGAGAGAGAGAGAGAGAGAGAGAGAGAGAGAGAGAGAGAACACCAGGGCCTCCTGCTACTGTAAAAGAATTCCAGAATTCCAGATCCCTGCGCCACTTTGTGCGTCTGTCTTTACATGGGAACTGGGGAATTGAACCCAGGCTGTCAGGCTTTGCATACAAGTGCCTTTTAACTGCTGAGCCATCTCTCCAGCCCAAACACTTTGGTCTCCTGCCCCACTCTGCACAGAGCCATGTGCTCAGGAGCTGCCCTGCCCAGGCGTCCTCTCCCTCTCAGGCAGATCTGGGAGGTCGCCTTGGAGACCTCCCTCTCCTGAAGTCCTGGGTTACAGGGTAAACAGGCTGGGTCTGCAGTTCCATTCTGCTTCTGTCTGTTCCAGGGGATGAGAGTGTTGCCTGTCTGGTGTTTCTCAGGGGTGAGGTGAGGCCTGGGAAGTCCTTCAAGCCCCAGTATTCCCTACCCCAGAACCTTGGATGGCCCATACGTGTGGCCATGACCTTTCCCAGGGTGTCCCACACTCACTCGACCTGACAGGTCCTCCTCCCCAAAGATGCGGCTCTCTGCTATTTGTTTTCCTTTCTTTTTTCAACATCCAGGAAGGCATTCTTGGACATCACTGCAGAACACTGGGGGGGGGGGCTGGGGGAGAGGGAGAAGGAAACGGGTAGCTCCTTCTGCAGAACAGAAGACTTAACAGGAAGGCAATTACCTCGCCAAGCCTCGTAGATACAGCCCCAGAGGAAGAGGATCAGAGAAGGGGGATCCCAGGGTTGTAGGAGTCCAGGGTGGGCTTCCTGGAGGAGGCAGGTAAGGTCTGCTGGGGTCTGGTGACCTGGAAGCAGGGAAAGGGCTCCTTTTGAAGAGGGGCGGCTGGTGAGTTTCGATACACCTTGCCCCCACCTCGAGTCAGGTGCTCCTCTCCACAGGCAGCCAGTATTACCAGCTCTCAGGTCACCTTCCTAAGCCATTTCCTGAATTCACCCGCAAATGCATAGCATAGTTTTGTCTCCCTCCTTTGTTTGCCCAAATGCAACATTCTCCACACAGGTTCCGTATCTGTGACCCGCCTCATTTTCCCACACTGGAAGTTACTGTTTGTGTTGGTCTGTCACGAAGTCCAAACACAGGCCCTGGAGGAGGGATGGGTACCACTTGGCTCTTTGTCTTCCCTGGCTCAAGGCTCCTGTTAAGGGACACAAAGTTAGGGGCACACTGAGGAGGGGGAGAGTTAGAAGTTCTTCCTTCTTCCCCAGCTGTGACAGTCCCCTGGGACAGAGCATCTTGCCAGCCTCCTCCTTCCTCCTGGGCAGGGATGTCACTGTTTAGTCCCAGCGAGCTTGATCCCATGGGCCAATGACAGCCTATTAAAGCCTTTGGTAGACAATAAGCCCAAATCTTTATGTGCAGCTGACCTACTTTTCAGTGTGCCTTCCCAGTATCACCTCGTTTTGTTCTTCCCTGAAGGCAGCCAGGTGACCCCCATTTCCACAGGTAAGGAGACTGAGGTCTTGGGGAATTGGAGTGACCTGTTCAAGGTCACGTGGCTTATTGGTGGCAGCCAGATTCCTGACCTCAAAGCTCAGTGCGCTTTCCCCTGCATACCTGCCTCCTGGCATTTTTATAGCTTTTTCTCATGTGAGTGAGCGTGGGGCCCCAGCCTCTTCTGAGGCCAGCTGACAGGGGCAGACCTTTGGAGCCAAGAGCAGTGGGACAAGGAGTAGATGTTTATGCTGAGGAAGTGGGGTGGTGGGAGGTGACAGCCGCTTGGACCTCCTCCAAGGGTTGACTCTGCCAGGGCTGGCAAGGAGCCAGAGCAGTCTCTGCATCTGGTAAGAGGCCCTGTCCTATTCAGAGACTGTCTGCGGCAGAGACCAGGACAGAGGATATCAGGTTGTTAGTGTTGGGGGACATGGGTTGGCCTGAGGCCCCCACACTTCCTGTTGGCTGGAGTTTGTTTGCAGTGTCAAGAGGTTCTGGTGTGCCCATATCCTCACTCTCTCCCTCTTCTTTCTTTCTTTCTTTCTTTCTTTCTTTCTTTCTTTCTTTCTTTCTTTCTTTCTTTCTTTCTTTCTTTCTTTCTTTCTGTCTGTCTGTCTATCATCTATCTATCTTATCTATCATTTCTGCTTGCAAATAAGTAAAATGTATTTTAAAGAAAGAAGCTGGGCACGGTGGGGCACACCTTTAGTAATTTTTATAAAATAAAGAAAAACACCTTTGTGTGATGTTGGAGGTTATCTCCTCCCTGGCCATCTTTGCACGCCCATCTCTGGCATCTGACCCTTCCACCAGGAATGTCTCCTCCTTCCCCATGTCTCTTGTCTGTTCTTCAGGGGTCAGTATAAATGGCGTCCTGCCAGCCCTGCCCAGGTCATTTTGCCCATCTGTTTCACTCTGCTCTTGACTGAGAAACCTTTTCCTTTATTTGTTTTGCTGTCTTACTTCTCCACTAAGCTGCGAGTTCCACAGCACCCTCTGTTCTCGTCCCTGGCATATACTTGGGGAACATATGAGTGCAGACCTGACTCAGGCCTCCTCTGGCTGGGCGGGATGTCATTGGCAAAATCCTTGCATCTCTGAGAGGGACAGTGCTGGCATGGTAGGTGCCAGCCTGGGCTACTAAGGTACATACTCCAAGGTTTGCTGGGTGATGAGTGGGCACAAAGTTCAGGGCTAAGGGGCGCCATCGGGAATGGGGTGCAGTCATGGGCAAGAAGAAAAGGCCTATGTCCTGACCCACGGTTAACCCCTGACTTAGGCAGGATCCCACCGCTGGTCCCTAGTGGGATCAGGAGGAGAGTGACTGAGTCAGGACTTGCTAAATGCTGCAGAGCGCAGACTCAGGTGCTTTGTGGAAAGAGCCTTGGTGCCGTCAAAATCAGCGGCTCTAACAGTCAGCCAGGATCCAGTCCACATTCGGACTTGCTGGGTGCTTTGTCCAGTCATGCTGCAAATAGGTGCTGGGTGTTGTCTCCTCTCCCACTCTGCCAGTTCCCTCCTACATTGCCTGATGGAGGAACTGGGCATTTGTCCTGTGGCTTTGGAGGAAGTTCCTCATGATGTTTTTCATCCTAATTCTCTGTCCCCTGGATCTTAGGTCTGAGCTGCTGACTTCCTGCATCACCCCAGGGAGGCCCAGACTCAGCAGTGGGTTAGCAGTTCCTGTTGTTCTATGAACAAATGTCTACTTTCCCCAGATAGGGCACCAAGTGACAGACCAAGAAAGGGTCCCCTCCACGTCCACTTGGTTAACGTTTTGGGCATGGGAGAGCTCAGTCAGCTGCATCCCTCCCCCACATGGGTGACAACACCCTAAAACCACCTTCCACCTCCTACAACCTCCAGCACCTTTCGAGGCCATAGTTCATGCGGCTGTGGAGAGAAGAGGAGAGGAGAAGCTGGAAGCTCAAGTGAGGATCTTATGACTCCCTTTCCCTCTGTCTTGTGAAGTGCAGCCAGCCGTCGCTGCTCCACTTTCCAGGTGGGAATGGCCACCTCATGTCTGAGGAGTGTTCACAGCCCTGGTCTGCCTGTCCCTGATGGCTTTTGTCTGTTGTGCATTCCTGATTCTGTCTTTTCCCTATCAGCAAGAATCTCAGGCCTGGTGGCACAAGGCTTTAATCCCAGCTCTCACGATCAGGGCCACCCCGAGACTACATAGTGAATTCCAGATCAGCCTGGGCTACAGAGAGATCCTACCTCGAAAAACAAACAACAGTTTAGGTGTAGCAGGAGGTCACTGACCACTAGCTGATTTCAAGTCTGTCTTTGGAGACACAGCTACAGTTGGTGTGTGCAGTGGATGAGGCCTGGTGGAAGCTGGAGTGTGTGGTGTCGAAATAGCTTCTGCTCCCCAGCAGGCAGGTATCCTGCCTTCCCCGGCTCTCCTCACCCCAGTCACCTTCATTGACATGCAAGGTGTTTGAAGGTCAGGCTGATCACTAAGGCCTGCTGCTGGGGAGTCTGAGGCCTTGGCTGTTGTTCAGACCCCTTGTGACCCTGGGCAAGGTGGGGAGGTCTGGCTTTCTGCTGAACTGGTTGTCGTCTCCCCCACCCCACCCGGGCATTCTCAGCCATGGACCTTAGAATAAACTCTCGAGAGGGTCACAATCCCTGTACACAAGGAATTGGAGTGCAGTTGTCAGTATATTAAAAAGTGTTAATGAATCATATGCTTCATTACTGGATTAAATAATGTGATCTAGTGGTGGTTTTATAGCTTGAAGTTCAAAACTGATGATCATAGATAATTTTTTTTTTTTGAGTTAGGGTCTTATTCTAGCCCAGGCTAACCTGGAACTTGCTCTGTAGTCCCAGGTTGGCCTCAAACTCATGGTGATGCTCCCACCTCTGCCTCCCCTTGCTAGGATTAAAGATTTGCGCCACCACGCCCGGCTAGCATAGATATTTGTGAAGGTTATAAATTCATATGAAAAGACCCAGTTTCTTTGGGTGATAAACATAGTTACAGCTACTATGCTGTTAATGTATGTAACAAAAAGTCACTTTTCGAAGCCGTGGTAATTTCAGTTAGAGGTTACAGAATATAAAGATGTAGACGAATTCCTCCTCTAGAAAAGTAAGAAGACTGGGTCCCTCCCTCTGCGGTTGGGCACCTGGGAGTGAGGTGTGACACGTCCAGAGGGTGGCAGCACTGGGCAGTGCGCAAAGTGCCAGGGCCATGATTCAAATCCTGACCTCCCACTTCCCAAGTAAATACTAACTTATCCCAGGGACCTTCTGTACCACAGTGTCATACCTGTTGGGTGTGAGAGGTGACACATGCATGCCAGCCCCTGCCCTGAGTGCCCCACACATAATTCTAGTGATTGGTGACACAGCATTGGTGTTACCCACACCTGATAGGTAGGTGTGGAAATCAGCCTAAGCATCAGTTCACCTGCCCAGGGACTCGGAGGCCTCGCCCATGACCTGGCTCCCTGGGCCATGCTTTTCACCACTAAGTCTGTCTGTCTGTCTGCATCCTGATGTCCCAAGGATGTTCAGCGGTCAGTGCAGCTCAGCAGGCTTCGTGATTTATGCAGTGAGGCCGAAGGTGGTGATGGTGGTGAGACTCGTGGCCTATCAGGGCCAAGTGATGGGCTGGAGTGGGGTCAGTTCCTGACTCCTCCGTTCCTGAGCCTGTGAAGCCTTCCTCAGAGGTCAGTGGATTCTTAGCTCCCAGTTAAAGACTGTGTTTAAGCTTCCTTAGTCCCCAGCAGGCTGAGCACTGCTGGAGGTTTAGGGGCAGATCTTTTTAAAAAATGATTTAACATTTTAAAATTTATTTGAAATTCATTTGATCAAAAACTTGGAAGACTCTTTTATAAAACTTTTTATTGGTAGTTTCCATAATTATAGACAATGAACCATGACAATTCCCTCTCCCCCCCCCACCCTCCCTCATGTCTTCGCCCCTCTTTCTTAGTCTCTGTTTTGTTTTGGTGTTATCTTTTCCTCCTATTATGAAGGTCTTGTGTAGTTCTTAGCAGGCACTGCAAAGTCATGAATATCAGGCCATTTTGTGTCTGGAAGTTTGTGTTGTAAGCACTCCTCCCCTTCCTTTGGCTCTTACAATCTTTCCGCCACCTCTTCTGCAATAGACTCTGAGCCTCTGGAGGTGTGATAGAGATGTCCCAGTGCTGAACACTCCACTGTCACTTCTTCTCAGCACTGTGGTGTCTTTTGAGTCATCCCAGTGGTCACCGCCATCTGAAAAGAGAAGCTTCTCTAGCCAAAAGTGAGAGTAGTAGTATTATATGGGTATGAACATTTTTAAAAAGTGCTTATAAGGCAGTTCAGTGAGCATAGTATATATATTTAGCCAGACAACAGCAGGTGTTACTCCCCTAGGGCTCATGACCTCCCCTGCCATAGGCTTTTGACTAGGTCTTCAGTACCAGGCATTTATTCCCTCCTGTGGAGTGGGCCTCTAGTCCAATTAGAGAGCAATTGGTTTCCTCCACAACAGACGTGCCACTATTGCCCCAGTTGGCCCTTTTGGCCTAGGGGAGGCTCTTGAGTGTAACCTACTACTATGTGTTCATTGCTCTGGCTGTTTTCTTTCTTTTTTTTTTCTTGATGACTGTTTTCTTTCTGATGTGGATATATACTGAAGGGAGCCAGCTTCCTCTGCCATGATGAAGCTTCCTCTCAAACTGTAAGCCTGAAATAAACTTTCTTCTCCTAAGCTGCTTCTGGTCAGGTGTTTGTCCCAGCAATGAGAAGGTCTCTGCTACAAAGACAAGTCCACTTTAGAACTCCACCCTGCAGTCTTGATACCTGTGGCTCCTGCCCTCTGACGTCTCCTGTGTGATGGGATGGTAAGCAGGGAAGGCACCTTGGGAGCCAGTAAACTCGTTAGAGTAGAAATAACGAATGTGCTGGAGAGATGGCTTAGTTGGTAAATGGCCTCACAAGAGGATCTGAGTCAATGTTGGGCCTAGTGGCAGGCCTGCAATTCCAGTACTTGGAGAGGCAGTCAGTCGGGAGGATAACGGGCTTGCTGACCAGCCAGTCCTAACCTTCACGCCAAGCCAACGAGAGACCCTGCCTCAAAGGAGATGGACAGCTTTCTTGAGGACACATGAGGTTGTCCTCTGGCTCCACAGGCATATACACATGTGCATGTGACATGCACACCTGCACACACATGCATGTATGAAATAACCAGAGAGCACCTGTGAACAAGGACAAGGCAGTGCTATGACGTTCTTAGGGTAATTTGTTGGTTCATTGAGAAATACTTGAGTGTTCTCTGTTAAGTGCTTAGGGATGTGGGATGAACAGAAGAAAGTTCTTCTCCGGGGAGCTAGGGAGGAGGACACTAGACTAGACAGTGCACGCCCGTGGTTTTCTGCATGGGCGCACTCACGGTGCCAGGGTGTGGTAAGCACAGGAAAGAAACGAAAGGATGTGACAGGTGGTTCCTCTTGAGCAACTCAGGGAAGGAAGGCTAAGGAGGCTCATCTGTGAAAGACCTGACCAGAGGGAAGGAGGAAGGGGTTGACGAGATCTAACTTGGGCTTCAAGCAGAGGGAACAGCCGTGCAGTGGCTTCCAGGTGGGAGCAGTCCTCGTGGGCTCAGGGGTGCCCTGAGGAAAGAGATGCAGACTCAGGAGATCCTGAGCTTGTGGCTGCTCTGGCTTCACCTGTCAGGTGAAATCTGGGCAGCAGGTGGCCAGGAAGAGGAGGACCTTGGAGAAGTTGAGGTAGAGGTGACCTAGGGGGAGCAGCTGCACACCTGCAATGAAGGATGCGTGGGTCGATGGTGACATGCTGTAGGGACTGGGGAGACTATAAAAATTTTATTTTTTTTATTTGCAAGCAGAGAGAGAAGAATGACAGAGACTAGGCGTGCCAAGGCCTCCTGCCACTGCAGACCAACTCCAGGTGCATGTGTTCTTTGTGCATCTGGCTTTATGTGGGTACTGGGGAATCAAACTCAGCTTGTTAGGTGCAGGCAAACAGGCACCTTAACCAGTGAACCATCTCTCCAGCCTACGTCTCCCTCACTTTTAAAAATATATAGTTTTTTTTTCAAGGTAGCTCTCACTGTAGCTCATGCTAACCTGGAATTCACTCTAGTCCCAGGCTGGTCTCCAACTCAAAGTAATCCTCCTACCTCTGCCTCCTGAGTGCTGGAATTAGTCGTACACCACAATGCCCAGCTTAAAAATATTTCATTTCTTTGTAAGCAGAGAGAGAGAGAGAGAGAGAGAAAGAGAGAGAGAGAGAGAGAGAGAGAGAGAATGAGAATGGGCATGCTAGGTCATACTATCAGTACAAATGAACTCTGAACACATGTGCCACTTTGTGCATCTGGCTTTACATGGGTACTGGGGAATCGAACCCAGACCATCATGCTTTGCAAGCAAACACCTTTGGCCTCGGAGCCATCTCTCCAGCCCAACACTCTTAATTTATAGGAAGTGCTTCAAGGTGCTTACCCTTGAGCTGTCCCCTGGCAGGCTGCCTCCTGTTAGGGAAGGGGGTGGGTTTGTCTAGGGTCAACCTCTCACAAAAGGCATGTGTGGCTGGGTGTGGTGGTTCAGGCCTCATCATCCCAGGTACTTGAGAGACTGAGTCAGTAGGATTATAAAGTTCAAAGCCAGCTTGAGCTACAGAGTGAATTCAAGGCCAGCTGGGAGTTTATTAATAAAAGACAGAAAAGCATGCACCACTTGGCCCAGCACAGGGCCACAGAGGCTTCTGTTTCCCTGTGAGGAAGTGGAGAGAAGTCATTTTATTTATTTATTTATTTATTTGTTTGTTTGTTTGTTTGTTTGTTTGTTTGTTTTTTCGAGGTAGGGTCTCACTCTAGCCCAGGCTGACCTGTAATTCACTATGTAGTCTCAGTGTGGCCTTGAACTCATGGTGATCCTACCTCTGCCTCCTGAGTGCTGGGTTAAAGGCGTATGCCACCACGCCCGGCTAGAAGTCAGTCTTTGACTTATGAAGTGATGGGGAGCAGGCAGGGACCATCCGTCTCACCCAGACTTGAGGACAGTCATATTTCAGTGAGCTTCGGGTAGCTTCCAGAGAGTGATAGACAAACCCCACCCTCTCATGGCTATGAAGATGAACTGTCCTGTAAGTCATCATCTAAATCAAATCCTGATGGATTTTTGGCCAGATGTCAGTCATTCGTGGGAGCGATGGGGTCCGGTGACAGCTCGGGCCTTGGGGTTCCTAGCGCTGACAGCCCTGGCTGGACAGCCCACTAGGCAGATTGGGAAAAGGCAGCATGGGGGAGGGAGAGCCTTGGGGCTATGGAGGAAGAGCAGAAATGTCAAAACCAGAGGCCAGTGCAGGAGACCACGACTCCTTGCTCAGGACTGGTCTTCCCTGTGGTCAGTCCTGGAGATAGGGGGGTGGACGTAAGTGGGAAGCAGTGAGAGGCCTCAGTGCATAGGGATCCCTTGCTCTTGATTCTGTGGGGCATCTCCAGCAGTGTCATCAAGGACTCTCAACCACTGCCTGTCTGTGAGGGCCTCGCTCCCAGAGCCCCAGCGCCTCGGCATCTGGCAGGTCTGGGTGAGGGGGCTGTGATGGCTTGATCCAGGTGTCCCCCATTAACTTAACGTGTTCGGATTGCTAGATCCTCAGCTGATGGCAGTTTGGGTTTTACAACCTCGCTGGAGCTGTGTTGTTGGGGACGGGCTTATGGGGTTATAAGCCTGGTTCCCCTTGTCAGTGTTTGGCACACGTTCCTGCCGCTGTTTGCAGTGCTGTGTTCAGCTTCTGCTCATGCCATCATTTTCCTGCCATCACCGGGCTTCCCCTTGAATCTGTAAGCCAACATAAACTCTTCCCTCCCATCAGCTGCTTTCCTTGGGCTCTTTGTCCCAGCAACAGGAAGCTTGACTACAACAGGGGTCTTTGAGGCGCCGTCTGATCTAGGAAGGAGGAAGCAGGAACTTGTCTGGGAGCTCTGTGGTCTTTCCTCTCCGCCGGAGTAGGTCACCCTCCTGGGAGAAGGGATGCTGTATCTAGTCAAGTCCCCTGGGTGCCAGAAAGGTCCCAGTCAGCCCTATCTGGACCAGCAGGCAGAGAGACGTTGAATGAGTTCGTTGGGAGACCGGGATGGCAGCATTCTGGCATTAGAGGCCTGTGCAGCCTGTGTTGTGGACAAGAGAATCTCAGAAAGGCTGAGCAAAGCCTTGTTCCTTCCTGGCCTCCCTGAGAGGCAGGTCCAGAGACAGATGAGTTCCCCAAGAAGAGCTGGAGAAGGGACAGCGCCTCAGCCGGGGAAAGGGTCCTGGAAGCTGAAGCGGAAGACAGGAGCCTGTACGTATTAATCTTTTCCGTTACAGCAGTGAGACTTGCCCTTCATAAAAAATTCAAGCAGGATGAAAATAGTCACTGGAAGACGTGACAGTCCCCTGCAGCCTCAGCATCTTTACTGCTGTGGGGTGCGACCGCTGGGGCGGAGAGTCCCTGGTCTTCGGGCCTGCAAGAAGGTGTTTGTGGTCATTCCAGCTTCCCAGCAGGGGCTGAGTTGGATTGGGGCTGGAGTCCATACTCTCCTTTTGCTCCACCTCCCAGGGTTCCCCTGTTCTCAGTGGGGCCTCATCTAGGTTGGGGAAAGTGAGGCTGTAATTCATATGAAAAGACCCAGTTTCTTTGGGTGATAAACATAGTTACAGCTACTATGCTGTTAATGTAGTCCCAGGCTGGCCTTGAATTCACAGCGATCCTCCTCCCTCCTCTCTGTTTTCTGGCTGGCCTGGAACTCACAGTGTGATCCAGGGGCCTCAAACTTGCAGTGGTTTTCCTGCCTCTCCTCATTCTGGAACGACAGGTGTCCACCATCATGCATAGCCTCTTTTTCTTTTTAAAGATAATTTTTTGGAGATGGGGATCTCAGATAGCCAGAGGTGGACTCAAGCTGGCTACATAGCTGAGAAGGACCTTGAACTTCTGATCTTCCTGTCTCTGCTGGGATTAAAGGCATGAACCACCCGGCTTGGCCTAGGCATTGCTGTTAACCAGAGTCTAGAGTTTCCGTTGTGTTGTGTCATGCCTGTGTTCACCATGATAGCATCATGCAGGATAGTTTCATGGCCACAAAATGCCGTGCTCTTTCTTTTCTTCCAATCTCCCTCCCCTGAATTCCTGGCCACCACTGATCTTTATTTGTGAGGAGAGACACACTTACTGTACAGCTTAGGCTGGCCTCTGCCTTAGCCTTTCCAAGTATTAGGATTATAGGCTTGCACCACCACCCTTGGCTCCGATCTTTATTGTCTTTAGCTTTTCTAGAATGTCGTATGGTGGAGTCATTGACCTGTAGCCTTTTCAGATTGGCTTCTTTCTGTTACACGTTTAAGAATCTTCCCAGAGGCTGCACAGGGGGCTCAGCAGTTAAAGGCACTTGCTTTGCAAAGCCTGATGGCCTGGGTTTGATTCCTACGGAAAGCCCGATGCTCTAGATGGTGCATGCGTCTGGAGTTCCCTGGCACACCCATACTCAGTCTCTGTCTCTCTCTCGCAAAACAAAATATATTTTAAAAATCTTCCCATATATTTTCATGGTTTGATAGCACATTTTTTATAATGTATATATGTGTGTGGGAGGGTCGCACGCATGGGTGGGGTGAACGTGTGCATACATGTGTGTGGAGGCCCAAGAACCTCTGTTCACCTCCTTTGAGCAGGGTCTCATTGACCTGGAGCTCGATAATTAGGCTAGCCCCAGAGACCCACCTGTCCACAATCCCCTGTTCTCATCAGCTCACCTGGCCCTTCCTGGCAGATGGTAGGCCCCTCAGAGAGTAGGGAGGCAGAGGGAGGAGGATCCTTGTGAGTTCCAGGCCATCTCGGGGCTGTGGTGTAGATTCCCTGTCAGCCTAGACTACAGTGAGACACCCTGTCCCTCCTCCTTCCCCTTCTCCATCTGTATTTTTTTGTTTGTTTTGAAGCAGAGTCTCAGTCTAGCCCAGACTGACCTTGAATTCATTCTACAGACCAGGCTGGTCTTGAACTCATGACACTCTGTGGCGAGCTCCTCGAGCAGCGAGGAAGAACAACCACGACTCGAGGATTCTTCTCAACACACTTTAATGGAGAGCCTTTGCTTGAAGGGGGGGGAGGAAGCGAGGGGCCCCCGAACACTAAGAATCAGCCGCTTTTATAGGAAAAGAGACACGGATCGTCCCATGATTGGCTGGCTCCTGCTTGCCACCTCCAGACGCCACGGGATTGGCTAGGGACAGTTTCTCAAAGCATTGCCTAAGGTGGAGTTGTTTCCCACTTAGCTGCAAGAGAGGGGGCGCCATCCTGCCATGGCGATGTCCCGGCTCCCTGCAACACTCTTACTTCAACCTCCTGAATGCTAGGGGTATAGGCCTGAGCCTGTAAGGAGAGCGAGACAGAAAGAACACTGGACTCAAACTCAGACAGACAAAAGGACTACTTTTATTCCAGCTTATTCCAGGCAGTGAGGGGACAGCAGCCTTCTCACCGGAATGGAGGCTGTGTCAGGGGTCAAGGTTTGGAGGAGTTAAGGACCAGAGGGCGTTGGGGAGTGCAGGGATATGGCTGTTCAGCTTAATGGTCTTCACAAGAAGTGTTTTTATCAGAGACAAACTTGGGCCTTAGGATGTGTCAAAGCCTTTCAAAGAGCTCATCAAGGGCAGAAGCCTTCTGAAGTGGACCAGGAACCAGGTGCTGTAGACCGCTTCTCAAGGCTTTCCATGGGCTGGGAGCCATCTGTCTGTTTTGTTAGGAGAGTTCAGTCCTTCAGAGCCATTACCTCTGGGTTTGTTTGTTTTGTTTTTGAGGAAGGGTCTCACTCTAGCGCTGGCTGACCTGGAGCTCACTCTGTAGTCCCAGGCTGACCTTGAACCCATGGTGTTCCTCCTGCCTCTGCCTCTGCCTCAGGCATTCTCCACCTTGCCAGCCTTTGCTTTGTTTTGGTTTCGTTTCGTTTTGAGGTAGGATCTCACTCTAGTTCAGGGTATGGTCCTGACTGGCCTTGAACTCCTCATGATCCTCCTGTCTCAGCCTTCTATACTGTGCCCAGCTTAGGGGTCTCTCTGCTTCTTTGGGGAGAGTGGTGGGAGAGCGTGGGCTGAGAACCTGGGCCCCAGGGCCCCTTCCACACCTGCTTGTTCTGTGCCTAAGCCTTGCTTTCCAGTCTGTAGAATGGGAGGATGATCTCTCTCCCCTGGGCACCTTGCAGAGTTGGAATGGGAAGGCAGCCCTCCCCAGGCTGTCCATCAGTGGGGCTCACTGGTGAAGGTGCCCTCTCCCCCTGCCCCGTCTCAGAGAAGTATTTGTGGCAGGACTTGAGATGAGGCGGTGATGCCACGGACTTCTGTGTGAGCGGTTGTTTTCTGGTGGCTCAGAGCAGGTCCTCTGCCAGGATTGGCCAGATGAGCTGATGTGAACGGGTCTGTCTCTATCAGGGGTCTGGATATATGGCAGTGCTTCCCTCAGACCCAGCCTTGCCCTTCTGAGTCTTAGTGTCAGATATGAGGGACAGAGTAGTGTGGGGGCATCTGAGCTTCAGGGAGGGCCGTGTTGTGGTAACTGCCACCCTGCTCAGTACCTGAAGAGTTCCCCCCACTCAGGATGTGGTTTTCTCTGCCATGGACAAGACAGGTTTTCCGTGGCACTGAAGCTCAGACCAGGAGCGGTGGGGAGAGGCTTTCATCGTGAGGTGCTTGTGTTCCGAGCTCTGCTCGTGCCTCCTCTTGCAGGTGGTACCAGCTGCACTCCAAGCCAGGCAAGAAGGACAAGGAACGTGGAGAGATCCAGGTGACCATCCAGTTCACACGCAACAACTTGAGTGCCAGCATGTTTGACCTGTCCATGAAGGACAAGCCGAGGTCCCCCTTCAGCAAGCTCAAGGACAAGGTGAAGGGCAAGAAGAAGTATGAACTGGAGTCAGCCTCGGCCATTCTCCCGAGCAGTGCCCTAGATGACCCCGAGCTGGGCAGCCTGGGCAAGATGGGCAAAGCCAAAGGCTTCTTCCTCCGCAACAAGCTACGCAAGTCTTCGCTCACCCAGTCCAACACCTCTCTGGGCTCTGACAGCACCTTGTCCTCGGCCAGTGGGAGCCTGGTCTACCAAGGCCCTGGTGCCGAGTTCATCCGCTCACCGAGCCACAGCGGCTGGCTGTCCACGGAAGGGGGTGAGTACAGGAGGGGCAAAGGCCCTGAAGCAGGGAGTGGACAGGAGGGCTGGCTTCCCTCTGGGTGGTCAGGGAGGCCCTGGGGGTCATCTTTTCACTGGCTGATGGCACATGTGTCTCTGTTTCAGGCAGGGACTCCACACAGTCACCCAAGCTGCTCACCCACAAGAGGACATTCAGTGACGAGGCCAGCCAGATGCGAACAGCTCCCTCCCGGCTCCATGACCTCCAGGGTCACCTCGATGCCGCCCCTCGTTCTTCCCTCTGTGTCAATGGGAGCCATGTTTACAACGAGGAGCCCCAGCCCACCTTACGACACCGCAGCTCTATCTCGGGCCCCTTCCCGTCGTCCAGCGTCTCTCCCCGGCCCTCTGAGGAGGGGCTGAGGTCCTCAGATGACTCCTGGGGCAGAGGCAGAAGCAGCACAGGCAGCTCAGAGGCTGTGCCCGCACGCGAGGAGCTGGCCCCAGGGTCCAGTCACTCTGGAGAGGAGCAAGGGGTCCGGCCTTCAGAGGGAAAGCCTGTCCAGGTGGCCACACCCATGGTGGCCTCCTCTGAGGCTGTGGTGGAGAAAGAGGGTGCTCGGAAGGAAGAGCGGAAGCCACGGATGGGTCTCTTCCACCACCACCACCAGGGGCTTAGTCGGGGCGAGTTGGGGCGCCGTGGCTCAGTGGGGGAGAAGGGAGGTCCCCTGGGGGCCTCCCCCCACCACTCCTCCAGTGGAGAGGAAAAGGCTAAGAGCAGCTGGTTTGGCCTGAGAGAATCCAAGGAACCAACTCAGAAGCCCAGGTATGGAATGGACTTGGGGAGGGACTGGGTGTTTGCCGCCTGGCAGGGAGGAGCAGGGAGCGAGCTGTCAGGACTCTGGCTTTGCATGGTTAAGTGGGGTGTCCTGTCGCACACATGGTGCAGGTGAGGGTCACGGCTGCAGAGCATGAGGGTCAAGGGTGCTTGAATTGAAAGCACAAGGGCAGGATTGCTATGGACTTCTGGCTTCTTGACCTGCCAGCTCTTGCCCTCTGACTTTGGGATCTTGTCCCTCTGAAAGCTAGGAGTCAAAAATAAGGTGCTCTGACCCTCCTCACCCTTAGTGGCTTCCTAGCCTGGCAAGAGGCCATGGCAACTCCCTGGAAATATGCACCTCCCCCTAGGCCCCTGGGGCTCTAGTGTCTCTTGGTCTTGGGACCCAGCACCATCAGAAGTGCTAGTAATGCTGCTTTGTTGGGAATGTGCTTGATTGACGCCTCTGACCCTCACCCTGGCTTTTCTGCTGCCTTATCACTCTGAGCCAGGGCCACAGGGAGGGGCTCCAGGGGGGCTCCCTACCACCACCGCCTAAGGGCTTGAGGTCAGTTTCTGTCTTTTCCCAGCAAGCCTGCCCCTCCTAGCTCCATGGACGTACGGAAGGTGGGAAGGCTGCCCTCAATCATGAGGGTTTGGGAGCTAGGGCAGAGGGAGAACCCTATGCCTGCTCTCTGCAGAAGGAGAGGGAACCCTGTGCAGGCCTTGGCTGTGCACAGGGGTAGGGGACTGCTAGAGGGCAGAGGCAGGAGGGGAACCCTGTGGCTCTGGTTTGGCTCATTCTCTAAATGCTGAGCACCAGGCTGCCTACCTTCTCCATCTTTCTGCTTCTCTGTGATGACTAGCGGCTTCTGAGCAGAGAATTGGGTCACTGACGGACAGGAGGAAAACGGGATTTCTGTCTGCTCACACTTGAGTGCTGAGCCTTACTTTTAGCAGGCCCTCTTGACCACCTTGGGCTCTGGGTTGGAGTGATAGAAGCTTGGACCATGAGCCCCAGCAGCTGCAGCATCCTGAAACTTAGACCCCGAAGTAGCCAAAGCTCTCCAGTGGGGACCTTGGTCCATGGCCGCAGGGCTTGGGGAGCTTCTGCCCTGGGGCTGCTTTGCAGATCCTGTGAGCTCTCTAGCAAGGGCAGCAGTGCCCTCTAGTGCCCATGTGGAGAGACGTGAGGACAAAACGCAGAGGCTGCCAGAGGAGCTAGGGCTGGAGATGGTCCTAAGGGGTTGTGCCTCTGCTGCCCTGTGGCTGTCACCTTGGATCCCTCCTGGTGTGTAGAGGACACGGTAGGAAGATGATGACCTCACCTAGGCTATGTGAGTCTTGGCTGAGTCATTTGCATCTTGCTGTGCATTAGGACAGACAGACATGCCCCCCCACCCCACAGTAACCCTGGAACTTTGGGCATAGGAGGGGCTCAAATATGAATTAAGACCAGGGAAATGGCTCAGTGGGTGAAGTGTTTACTGAATCAGCAGGAGAAACAGTTCTGACCCTGCACTGTGTGATGCGGGTGTTCACTCCTCTATTGCAGTGCTCGGGAGGCAGACAGACCCCGAGTGTCTTGCTGAATTGCTGAGCTAGGTTTAGTGCAAGACCTTGTCTCCAAAAATAAGGTGGAAGGCTACGGGGGTAGATCAGTGGGCAGAGTCTGCCCTCCACAGAGGTGGCCCATGTCTGTAATCCCAGCAGTCAGAAGGCTGAGGCAGGAGAATTACTATGAATCTGAGGCCAGTCTGGCCCTGTCTTAAATAAAAGGCAGGCACTGAATGAACATGTAATTTCCGTTCACGAGCCAGTCCGACCAGTTGTCCCAAGGTTGATGCAGGCCTGGAAGTTTATTGCTCCCAGGTTGAAGGGACACAGTCACTGGGATAGCTGAGTTCTCTCCCATAGTTTGGCTCTTGAAACAGACAAAACAACATAATTAGCATATGTCGTGCCCCACTACTGGGGGTGGAAGTCTGTGCCAGGCCAGCAAGGTGTTCATGTGCCCCTTCCCAGTGCACAGCTGTGTCAGTGGGCCAGCAAAGGAGCGAGGTGGCTGTCCCTGGAGACCAGAACAGGCAGGAGGATGTAGCAGGTGCCCCTGCTGGGTCTGCTTCCTGGAGCCCTGGCCTTTGCTGTGCTCTCTGGGGAGCCTCCTGGGGAAGGAGGCAGCTCTGCAGCATGAGGCTCGGCTCTGCTCTCCTGGCGCTCCTCCTCACAGCACATTACTGTGAGCCTGCAGGGGTGAGTGGGTGTGCAGGAGCTGAGATTCCTGCTCTGTAATGCTGATGGCACCCACCTTCCTCAGGCCACTCGTCATGAGGGGCCGAGCACTCCCTCTCTGTTCCTGGGTGCTTCAAGGAAGGGCCATGATGACCCATGTGTGGTGGTACGCTGTTTCTCACTCCTTGTGTGGCATCTTGAGACATCTATGGGGCTGGGCCCCTGGGCTTCTCTTTTCCCGGGATCCATAGAAGCAGAGCCCTGCTAGGAATGGGGATGGGAGGCATGGAGAGAGTAGTTGCGAACTTTGGCTTGATGTGGCGATGAGACTCTGAACTCATTCTTGATTGGGAAGCTATTTTAGGGGGAAAATACAGGATTGTAAATTTTTGAAAGCTGGAGTGTTTTTCCCCTTTTTTTGGTATTTTTAAAAACATTTATTTATTGCCCGGGCATGGTGGCACATGCCTTTAATCCCAGCACTCGGGAGGCAGAGGTAGGAGGATCTCCGTGAGTTCAAGGCCACCCTGAGACTACATAGTGAATTCCAGGTCAGCCTCGACTAGAGCGAGGCCCTACCTCGAAAACCCCCCCCAAAAATTATTTATTTATTTGCAAAGCAGATAGAGAATGGGCACTGCAAATGAATTCCAGACACATGTGCCACCTTGTGCATCTGTCTTTACGTGGGTACTAGAGAATCAAACCCAGATTGTTAGGCTTTGCAGGCAAGTCCTAAACTATTGAGACATCTCTCCAGGCTCTTTTTGGTATTTTTGAAGGAGGGTCTCACTCCAGCCCAGGCTGACCTGGAACTTACTCTAGTCTCAGGGTGGCCTTGAACTCACAATGATCCTCTTGCCTCTGCCTCCCAAGTGCTGGGATTAAGGGCATGCACCAAACACACCTGGCTTGTTTTTTCGAGATTGGGTCTCACTGGAGCCCAAGTGAACTCACAGTGATCCTCCCACCTCTAATTCCAGAGTACTGGGTTTATTTTTTTATTTATCTTTTTTTTTTCTCGAGGTAGGGTCTCACTCTAGCCCAGGCTGACCTGGAATTCACTATGTAGTCTCAGGGTGGCCTTGAACTCTATGGTGATCCTCCTGTTTGCTGGGATTAAAGGCGTGTACCACCATGCCCGGCTTGTTGGTGTTGTTTCTGAGACAGGGCTCTTGTAGCCTAGCTGAGGATGACCTCGAACTACTCCTCTTCTGCCTCCCACAGTACAGGCTCACACTTCTCATACCATGAGTTCAGGGTCTGGCTGTATCCTGCCTCGGAGGCTGACCACCTCCCTCTACTGACCTGGACTCTAGCTGTCACCTCTGGGCTCTTTGTGCGCCTGCCCCATCTGGGCCTTGAGTTTCTGTGAGAATCTGCCAACTCGAGAGAGCTTAGCCTCTGTCCACAGGGGCCCTCCTACCCAAGCCACCTTTCTCATGGCTGATTGGCAAAGCCTGGCTTTGGCCAGTATTTCTTGTGCAACCAGCAGGTTGATTGGGAAAGATGGACAAGGCGTTCCCCTCTAGGGTCTGTCCAGGCTGGCAGAGGTGAAGGAGCTTGGAGAACTGGGAAGTGCCTGGGAGGACAGACGGCTTGGTGGCAGCAGTGAGCTGGCTGAGTTCAGCAACACAGCACTGTCATTCTGCCCAAATGGTGTGCAGTCCCTTCTCTTAGTTTTCTGGCCTCGTGTCTGTGTCCTGTGTCTGATCCCGCTCAAGTGTGGGGTGCTACTCCTTCGGGGCACCTGAGGTCTCTACGTGGTCACCAGTGATGTTCATTGCTATGAAATGGATTTGCCAGGGGACCTCCCCTGTCCCTGCCTCCAGGGGAGCTGCCATGGGGTGGGGCTGACAGCTCCTGGTGACACCCCGAGTCCTGCAGCTGCCACGTACTCTTCATTTTCCGAGGGTGGCCCATGAGGGAGCTAAGGTGAGGGGAGCTGCTGCTTGGCCGGGTGCAGTCAGTGTCCTTTATCTGTGTGGGCCTTAGCTCACAGGCTGCCCCTAAGGAAGTGAGAGGGGCGGGTTCTTTGACACCTTGTCATGCTTGAAGGCAGTCGTCCTTCCCTCTCCCTGCATGGGCTCCGGAGCACCCAGTGTCTGTCAGGAGTCAGAATCCCAAGCACCCTGCTTGGTTCTCTTAGTGTTTCCTTTGCTTTCAGTCCTGAAAGGAATGTTGGGAAATTTTTTTGGCATGCATGTTTGTGTGTGGTGGGTACGAATGTGGGTGGTGTTTGTATTGTGCATATTGGAGGTCAGAGGTTGACGTAGGGTGTCTTCTCCACTGCTCTCCGCCTTACTCATTGATACAAGGACTCTCAGTGGATTCAGCTAGTTAGCCAGCTTGCCCTAGTCCCTGCCTCCCAAGAGCTAGATTACAGGCTGCCACACCCACCTGACATTTCTGTGGGTGCTGGGGATCCAAGTTGGGTCCTCATGCTTCTGCTTTCCTGATTGAGCCATCTCTGCAGCTTCTCAATTTTGGGGTGTTTTTGAAGTGTGGCTGAAGTTGAGCAGGCTCCCCAGCACGGACCAGTGGGAAGAACCCTTGGTTTAGGTTTGGACCTGCCTGTAAAATGGGGTTGCTCGGCTCACCCAGCATCCGCCTTGGATGCTGCCTAAGAGCGTCACAGGTTGGGTTCTCCCCTCAGCCCCTGGCCCACGTGATGGCACAGGGCCTGTATGGCACGGTGGCATCTGGCCCCGGGTGGGGTGCAGCGGGGGTGGGACTCAGCAGGGCATTCCCAGTCTCCGCATTAACCAGGAGGCTCATGGTTTTGTCTCCTCCACAGCCTGGACGTGTCTCCTCAGGTAGAACCTGACCCGGCTGCTCCTCCTCACCCTTGCTCCCCCCGGGCTCCGGCCCCCCCCACTCCTGCTCTGCTAAGCACTAACCTTTTTGCAGCTGCCTCCCCTGCCGCTGCCGCTGCCGCTGCCTCCGAAGCCACCCCATCCGGATTCTTGGGTGTCACCAACCCATTCCTCACCTCCTTGCAGAACAACCCTTTCTTCGAGGAGCTCATAGCCGACTTAGCACTAAATTCTCCTTCACCTGCCCCCTCTCTCCCCAGTGCCTCGAGGGCCAGCCTGGCCCCCCTGGCCTCCCCTGGGAAAGCCCTGCCTGAGTGGGACGACACCTTCAACTTCTTTGCTGCCAGCAGGCTGTTTCCAGAGGCCAGGAGTGAGACCCTGGCTCCTGCAGGCGTGGGGCTGGAGGCCGCTGGGCTTCAAGACCCAGACCCGGGGGCCGAGACAGTGAAGACAACGGAGCCTCAGGGAGACCCTAGGAGGGAAAGAGGGAGAAGCAGCCTGTGGCCGGAGCCCGGGGCTCCTGTGGACTCAGGGCCGGACCAGCCGAGCATGAGTGGATCCGACCCTGGTCCCCGGTCCTCAGGGGCTGGCCTGTCCTCCACCGCTGCCCAGACGCCCCTGCGAGTCTCAGCCTCAGCACCAGATGGGGAGCTGCCTGCAGAAGGGGGAGCCGGGCAGAGTCCAGCAGAGAGCGGGGCATCTCTGTTTAGCTCCCCAGAAGTGCTCAGTGTGTGGGAGAGACTGCCTGGTGCAGATGACAGCCCTGAGGGCCAGGATGAGGAGGCCCCCCAGGGTGGAAGCCGGCTCTTCCCCGAGCTCAACACAGTGGAGGACGCCTGGCCTTGGGATGTAGTCACCGTCTCTCCTGCAGCTGAAGTGGCCTTGCCAGTCCCATGGGGAGAGTCTGATGAGGTGCCTTCTCCTCGGGTGCAGCCCGAATCGCCAAACACTGTGTGCGCTAAGGAGGGTGAGGGGCTTCCCTCATGGCAGCTGGAGCCCAAGCCTGAGCAGGGATTGGATGAGGGGCTGTGGCCTGGCACACCACCTCCCAAGCCACCACGCCTCTTTACGCCCTCCAGTTCTCAGGTGGAGGAAGAGGAGGAGGAAGAGAAGGCTTTAGGGGGGCTGAGTAATAGGGGGGCAAAGACAGGAGAAGATTCTACCCCAGGTGCGCTGGTTGTTGGTCCCCAGGAGGAGGGCAAGAAGTCAGAGTCAGAAGAACCTCACAGCCCATCTTCTGGGACCTTGTTGGGCGAAGCAGGCCTGGAAGAGCTAGCAGGGGATGATGGTACCTCTGGGTCTGGGGCCTGCCTAGCTGTGTCCATCAGCTGCTCTGAGAGCACCAGCCCCAGGCCCTGTACCTCAACAAGCTCAGCTCTTCCGAGTCAGCAGATCTGGGAGGCTCCAGAGACAGAAGAAGGCCTGGAGACCCACAGCCATGAGCCAGCAGAAGAGGGGTTTGGGCCTCTGTCAGATACCCCCAAGCAAGCTGATCTGTGGGTCTTGGAGGAGGACGCCTTGAACCCCTTCTTGTGTCAAGGGAGTCGAGATCCCCCTAGCCTCCCATCTACATCACCGCCAGGATCCAGGGAGTCTTCCATCATCTGTGGGACAGAAGAGCCACCAACGTCCCCAGAGCCTGTCTTTTCACCACCCCCTCTCCCACCCTGGGCCAGCCACCGCCATGGCATACCTGGCTCTTCATGCCCTTCCCTGCCTGGAGCCTGGCCTATGACCTCTTCCTCCCCACCCCTGGGGGAGCCAGCATTACCCCCTGCCCCCCTTGATCTGCCCCCTGCTGGGAGCTCCCCAGCCCCACATGGGGAAGACCACGCTGCAGCCACCCCAGCCTCCCTGCTTGTGCTTCTGCCCTTGGAGACACGACCAGCTGAGGACCCCCATCCCAGTGCCAGGTGAGCATCACCCCAGAACCCTTTCCTGGAGGAAGCCGGGAGGGAGCATGCTCACACAGGGGTGGAAGGGTTTCACAGTACAGCCTTCTACTGCCCAGGACGGGTGAGGCTCTCATCTACCCTGAAGCTGGATAGTGGAGGCTTTGATGCCAGAAGTTTTCGGGGGAACCAGCTCTTCAGTTTCCTCCACCATTGGACCTGGATGATCAGGGTGGCCCTACAAGCCGGGAGTTCTAGGAACAGAGTTGTTAAGAAGCAGAGAGTGAGGAATAAAGTGAGGGAGTGCCAATCACGTGCTGGCAGAGGCGGGGATGAGAGCTGTGCTGTGCAGGGGACCTATGTGCAGAAGATGCAGTTCCTCAGAGGGCAGGTGACAGTGGGTGTAGTGATTTGATCCAGGTGTCCCCCACAAACTTAATGTGTTCCGAATGCTTGATCCCTGGCTGATGGCAGTTTTGGAATTGGAACCTTGTTGGAGGTGTGTGGTTGGAGGCAGGCTTACGGGGGTTATAAGCCAGCTTCCCCTTGTCAGTGTTTGGCACACTCTCCTGCTGCTGTTTGCAGTGCTGTGGTGGAGGTGGTGTCCACCCTCTGCTCATGCCATCATTTTCCCTGTCTTGATGGAGCTTCCCCTTGAGTCTACAAGCCAAAATAAACCCATTCCTCCAAGCGCTGCCTTTTGGTTGGGTCCTTTGTTAAAGCAATGAGAAGGTTAACTACAATAGTTTAGTTCCCAGTAGCTCCAGTCCAGGCAGAGTAATGAAGCAGAGAGCTACCTGGAGGAGGAACCAGGCTTAGGTCAGAGGGGCAGCTGGAGATATGCTCAGAGGAAAGGAAAGCTGTTTAAAAACACTCTCAGTATGAGTGACTCTCAGGAAAAGGCCCTTAGGCTACAGCAGGCACTTCAACTGGCTTGTCTTTTCACTAGTTTGTGCCTTTGAGGAGTGGGTTCTCATGCAGATAGGGCTGGTGAGCGGACAGCTGATGTCCCTCTGTCTGTTGTCACTATGGCATTAGGCCCTGGGAAGGAGGGGGGGAGGCTGAGCCTTCTCCAGGTGGCTGGTGAGGGTGATGACAGCAGGGGTCTGGAGACCCTGGGTTGTGATAGAGGGAATTAGAGCTCTAGGGGGCACGAGTATAGAGGGGCTGCCACGCTCCTGCCCTGGCCTCTGTGAGGCCCCAAGTCTGTCTGGCATCTGCTGGCTCATCTATCCAGATACCAAGGGTTGTCAAGCACCTGCTCTGTCACACCCCAGGAATTCTTAGTCAGGGGAACAGTAAGATCCCAGGAAAGGGAACCTTGAGACCTGGCACCTGCTTTTCCAGTGGTGCCACATGCTCTTGGCGGAGTTAGTTGGTGGCTATGGTCTCCTTGCTCACTGATGACAATGTCCTCAGCTGGCCTTGTCAGCTTCCAGCACAAGCTCTGTTAATGCTCATCGCTTCTTCAAAGTTTCCTTCTTTTCAGAGTTGGCTTCATGTCTGTAGTTGGCCTGTGATGGGCTAGGTGTAGCTGTGCCCATTGGTCAAGATGAGGGCTACAGGGCCCAGGGTTCTTGGGATGCCCAGCCCCACAGCTGCTCACCGAGGGCACCTGGAGGCTGTGAGCACATCTGTTTCTGCAGCTGGCTTTGGAGCTGCTTTTGTTCTGTCCCCAATGTGGAGCTCTAGGTTACATTTTGGCCTGAGATGTCTCTTTTCCCTACTCTGCCCTGCACGGAAACTTGACCACTCTTCCAAATTTGTAGGACTGAGCCCATACCTGCCCTGAGGAGAAGAGCTGTGTTCTGGGGTCTATGTGAGCCTTCGTCAGCGGTGTTTAAGGCCTAGAACTAATGCTTCTTGCTCCTAAATGCCTGAAGCCCCTGAAGGGTGAGGATTCATAAGTGGTCCCTGTAGGGCAGGTTAGCTAATTTGTGGGCCTGATGCTTACAGCTTGTATAACTGTCACAAGTGGGAGCTGCTGGGGAATCCCAGAGGATGGTCAGTTCAGCTTGAAGGAACCAGTAAAGCTTCCTGTCCTGTAGGAATTAGGCCAGTGGGAGGAATGGGCAATATGCCAGGCAGAGGAATAGCTTTCTGTGGGGAGGAGTTGCTACCAGGTCTCATGTAGCCTAGGCTGGCCTCAAACTTGCTATGTAGTCAAGGCTGCCCTTGAATTCCTAATCCTCCTGCAGACCTGGAGGATATGTAGTCAAGGCTGGCCTTGAACTCCTAATCGTCCTGCTTCTTTCTCCCAACTTCTTGGATTACAGGTGTGCACCATCATGGTTGGTAGCTAGGGGTAGTTTTTATAAGGACCCAAAGACAAGAGAGTATACTATTGTCTGGGCTGCAGGAGCTGTGGGAAGCAGCAAGGACAGCACACAGGTTGTTGACCTGGGCAGGAAAGGTGGAGAGGACTGGGGAGAGGGTGCTGAGCAGCACTGAACGGAGTGTCTGCAGCTGGCTGCACTGGCTTGGAGAGGAGCAGGATGGTTTGAGAGAAGACGGAGGCCCAAGGGGGACTAATCAGGGAATCTTGGTGCCCCAATGTGGACCCCAGGGGAGTAGCTGGCCTGCAGCTATCAGCACAGGCCCAGAGCCTGGGACTGTCAAGGAGAAGAGGGGAGAACCAGGGGCAGACTAGCAGTTGAGACACAGACGAAGTGGGCAGAGGCTTCCTTTGGGCCTTGGGGTAGGAGTGATGGCCCAGGGGAGGAAGTTAGGCAGGTGTGGACTCCTCAGAGGTCAAAGGGGTACCTCAGCAGTTCACTTGGGCTGGGCAGGTCAAGGTCTGGTTGTCATGGGTGGAAAGGCTTAGGGAGAAAGAAGGGCAAGAAGAGAGTAAGAGGGAAGCATGGTTTGGGAAGGCCTCCCTGAGGCTCTCAGGAAGCCACCAGCTGAGAGGTAGATGACCAAGGACCCCATTTGCCCAAGTTCTTTCTGTTTTTACTGCTGAAATTCCAGTGCCCTGCGAAGTCCTACAGTATTTTCTAGAGAAAGCAGAGAAGAGGAGGGACGGAGCGTGGCTGGCAGTCTGGATACAAGCGCAGACATTTGTAAATGCCAGTCATCCATGGTGGAGGACTGAGGCATCCTGGGACCCTGGCTGTCCAGCAGAGCTGGAGGTGCCTCCCACCGTCACTCCCTGCAACCAAACTCCATTCTGTCTTTTCAGTCCCCACCCAGTGAAGCCCCTCAGTGCGGCTCCCGTGGAGGGCAGCCTCGACAAGACGCAGTCCCGGTCCAGCCTCAGCACGGCCCTGAGCAGTGGGCTAGAGCGGCTCAAAATTGTCACGTCTGGTAGCGTCCAGCCTGTGGTCGTGGCGCCCCAGCTTGGCCCAACTGTAGACACCAAGAAGCTGAAGGTGAGGCCCAGCAAGGTGCCAGGGGCACCTGAGAAAACAAGCAGTGCTGTGTGTACAGAGGAGGGGGGTGCCAGGGAGGGTGGAGCAGCGAGGGCCAGTCCCCCTGCCACAGCTGCCAGGCTCAGGCCCTTGGAGCTGGCAGTGGAGAAAGTGGACTGGACCACCTGCTTTCTCTCTCATCCCATCTGGTGGCAGGACTCTACCGCGCTGGACCAGGCGGCCAAATACTACCACCTGACACACGACGAGCTCATCGGTCTGCTTCTGCAGCGAGACGAGCACGTGCAGGAGTTGGAGAGTTACATCGACCGGCTGCTGGTGCGGATCATGGAGACCTCACCCACACTGCTTCAGATCCCCCCCGACCCCCCTAAGTAGTCCCCTTCTTCCTACCTGTGGAGGGTGGCAGGGACCTGTTGCCCTGCCTGCCTGCCATCCACTGAACACTGCGACCTGGGCAGGGCACAACCTATCCTGGTGGGCATTCCCTGCTCCCCTCCCCCTCTTGCCTCTGCTGGGCTGCTGGAAGGGGGCTCTCTGGACCCCCACTGGAGGAAATGGTCCATGGAGACTTAGGTGTCTGGGAATCCTGGGTCTTTCTCATCTGCCCATTTTCATACCTGAGCTTTGGGAGCTGCGGGCAATCACCAGAACACGAGCTCTCAGCACAGCAGAGATGAGCTTGGATGTAGGGCCTGGGACAAGATGTCACTGGCCAGACTTAATCACCTCAAAGATGGCCAGTCATTTCTTCTTCAGCCAACCCCTCACGGAGCTCCATTTCCCTCAGCACGGGGAGGCCCTCCTCATACTAACTAGGACTTAGACAGGGGCCAAGTTGCCTGTTCGAGCCTTGCAGACAACCAGGTACTTCTCTCCAGCTTTGCAGGGCACCCTTGGGCTTTAGTCCAGTTTCTGCCTGGAGCCGTGGGTGCAGGTGGTGGTGGTGTGTCTGCAGCTGTTCCTGCCGCCCTTTAGACCTTCCCGCCTGGCGTTCCAGGGTGGTGAGGGAGGTGGGGCTAGGTGCAGGGACAGTGCCCCCTTGCTCTTCATGTTCCCACCACTGCCCACAGGTAGGCCTCTCCAGATTGGGGTTTTGGTCTGCTTGTTTTGGGGATCAAATCTCCACATCTGTTCTCACTGCTTGTCCAGATGCCAAAACTGCTGCTGTGGGTGGAGCCTTGAAACCAATGAAAACGTGCCTTCCGTGGGTGAGGTCAAGAGCCTCGGGATGTGGGCCTCTCTGGCTGTGGTGTCCCCTTCCTGAGCACACAAATGGCTGTTAGGGTCCCGGAAGAGGAATGTGGGCCAGGCTCTTCCACTCCCGTAGAGTACCTCAGCTAGGGCTCTGGCCACCTTCCTCTCCTCCTGACCCCTTGGGAGCATCCTGAGATAGAGCCCTAGTGGCCAGTAGGCTTGGAGCTACCCATCTCTTTAACTGCTTCTGGCCTACTAGATGGTGCTGGTCTGGAAGTGGGAGGCCACACTGTGCTGTAGAGCACATCTGTGTTTAGGGAAACATCTCTGTTGCTCTCCACCTGTCTCCTAAGCTGCCTACATGGCAGCCTGTTCCTCCTGCCCCAGCACCTTGCCTGGCTTGGCTACAGCTCACTATGAAACCAAATACCTGTCTGTGGCCCAGCTCCTGGTTTGCTTGTGGAGAACATGGCCAGCATCATCTTTGGTGATGTGGGTACCATGCGTTCACAAAGGTGAGGGGTGAGGAGATGCCAGAGGAGGGAGGGCCTCTCAGGCTGCCGCCGCCTCATGACCAAGCCACGGCCTCCCTCAGAAGGACAGATGGGCTCTGTGGGTAGGTCTTCTGTCAGCGTGGAGCAGAGGAGCCCCATACATGGGGTCCCCAGCTTGCAGCTTTACTGACCTTGGGTCTCTTGAGCTGAGAGAAGTATCCGCAGTTGCCATCTTTCACGTGAGCACCTCTTCTGAGGGAGGACATCCCTCCCCTGCTAGGTATTCATCGGGCTCGGTTTGGTCCCAGCTCTGTCCCTGTCTTCCACCTATCCCTGCTGGGGGGCCTCCCGCAGGGCCAGGGCAGGTTGTCTTCTGGAGAGGTTTTGAACTTGAACGTCCGGCTTGATGTTCCTGCCCTTGGCCAGAGGATTCTGCAGTGGGGAGGCACAGTTCTGCTTTGCCGTTCCTCTTCCTAGTTGTAACTCCTGTTTATAATGAGCTTGTTCTTCATGTTTTGAACACTATGAAGAATAAAAACTACGCATACTGCAGATGGCCTGTTGTGTTCCTGTTGTGAAATGAGTGAAGGAGGCGTGGTATGAAGAAAGCGGTCTTAAGTCAAAGTGGGTCCTTGGCCAGCATTGCCCTGTCCTGACATCACAAAGTAGCAGCAGTGTTGCCCATGGGCTGGGCTCTCAGGATGCTGCCTGTGTTTACTGGGCACCAATTAAGAGCATATTAGCCGGGTGTGGTGGCACACGCCTTTAATCCCAGCACTCGGGAGGCAGAGGTAGGAGGATCGTCGTGAGTTCAAGGCCACCCTGAGACTACATAGTGAATTCCAGGTCAGCCTGGGCTAGAGTGAGACCCTACCTTGAAAAACCAAAAAAAAAAAAAAAAAAAAAAAGCATATTTATTAGGTGCCCATATTCTCTTCTTTGGGGAACAAAGCAAAGGACATGATTTCTGATCAGAAGTCCCTGAGTCTAATAAGGGAAGATATGATGCAAACCCAAAAGACAAATTGCTTTTATGGCCAGCCAGAGTCTCTCCGTCTAGCTTTATATATTCTGTTTCTCCTGGCTGAGAACTCAGACCACTACACCACAGCTCCCAGTGTCCACAGAGACAGGCAAGTACCAATCAACAGTGAATTCCGCCGTGAGACTACGGGGTCCCAGGGGAGAAGTCTCCAGAGTCAGGACCAAGTAATGTCCTCTTGGGTGAAGCAGGCATTCCTCTCACCCCTCCCACCCCCCAGTCTGGCTCATGAATCGGGTAACAGCCAGGATTCAGTCCTTCCTTCTGGAGTGCATGGTGCCAGGCACATGCTCTGCAGCCTGCAGTGCTCCTGCTTCAACATCCTTTCGACTGGGACTAAACCCTATTGCTTCTCTTCCTCCCAGGGATTAGGCCTGGGTGGAGGCTCTCAGGGTACTTGAGCGCTGGCTGTTTAACTCACCCCAACACATTCGTCTTTAGCGTGCATCCTTCTTGCCTTGCAGAAAGACTTAGTGAGTCAAAGTCAGCCCTGGCCATGTAGATCTTACAGTAGGAAAGATACTTAAACCCATAGTTATAGCCAGGTGTGGTGGCACACGCCATTAACCCCAGCCCTCGGGAGGCAGAGGTAGGAGGATCGCCATGAGTTCGAGGCCACCCTGAGACTACTTAGTGAATTCTAGGTCAGCCTGACTAGAGCAAGACCCTACCTCGAAAAACAACAACCAAAAAAACCCATAGTTATAAATGCATCAAATGAACCTGGTGTGGTGGTAACAGCTTTAATCCCAGCTCCCGGGGAGCAGAAGAAGTAGGATAGATGTGAGCTCTAGGCCAGTCTGCAACTACAGAGTATAAGTTTCATTCACGTCAGCCTGGGCTAGAGTAAGACCCTACCTCGGAGAAAAGCAAAGCAAAAAGAAAAAGTATGAAAAGTGGTAGCTCACCACAGTGCTTATGTGCTGGGAGGCAGAGGAAGAAAGGAGTACAAGTTTGAGGCCAGCCTGAACTACATAGCAAGTTCTAGGCTAGCCTGGCAGCTACAGAGACCTTTTCTCAAAAAGCAAGTTATAAATGCAATGCTGCAAAAGACAGTACTGTGTGACATCGAGGCCCGGGGCGGGTTCTGTGGAAGTAAGGCGAGGGAACACACCACCACCTCCACCCACACTCCACCCACGGCTTCAGAAAGAGCATCAGGCAAAAAGGGTGGCGGCAGCCCAACACTCAGAAGGCTGAGACAGGAGGATCACGGAGTTAGTTCCAGGTCAGCCTGGGTTGGAGTGGCGCAGGCCAAGCCAGGCTTGCTCCCGTGGATGATGGCAAGGTAGCTGGTGGGGAAAAAAAAAAAAAAAAACCTGCAGGGAAATTGCGCAGCGAGACCCCTTGCTGAAAGCCTTTCCAAACCGACCCCACTACTAGCCCCTCATGGGGGGCCCTGACCCAGGCTGCTGCTCCAGGCGCGATCCCTTTAGACTCAGGTCAAACTTCCAAGCGGCAGGTTAGCAGCGAGCAAAGCTCGGGCACGCGCACGCACACGAGCACGCGCCGGGACTGCAAGACCCGGTGCAACTTTTCCGCAGTCTGGGGTGTCGTGCTGCGAGACCCGGGAAAACTACAATCCCCACAAGCCCCTGCGCGACATGCTCGCTGCGGTTGCTCACTGCCAATCCGGAGAGGCAACCGCGGTGGGGGCCGAGGAGGGACATTTTAAAAGGGCCAGGGATTGCGGGCGTCAGTGGCCATGGCGGATACGGCGACCACAGCCTCGGCGGCGGCGACCGGTACCACAAACGCGTCGCCCGATGCGCCCCCTTTCCAGCTGGGCAAGCCTCGCTTCCAGCAGGTGAGGACCCGGACGCGGCCTGTGCGTTGGCGGGTGGTCCCGGGGGGAGGCGGGGGGAGAGGCAGCCGAGTCTTCGGCCAAGTCTCTCGCCCCGAGGGTCTCCGACCCGCGGCCACCGGAGCTCGCAGCTAGCGCGGGGACCTCGGCCACAGCCGCTCTGCTCCCATTGGTGCAGGAGGCGGGCGCGGTGTCCCAGCGAGGCTTCCTATTGGCGGCTGGCGCCGTCACTCCGGGGCTGCGCGCGCCCCCGCCCGAGGCGCTCGGTGATTGGCCGCGCGGGCCGCGGCGGGTCTCCCTCCGGCAGCGGGTCCGAGCGGAGCGGGGTCTCCCGGGCTCCTCGCTGCCCGTCCGGGAAGTCGTCGTGGCTCCCGAACTTTCCCTCGAGTGTCCCGTCACGCCCCGCTCCCCGGACCCCCAGCCGGGTGCACCTCGCGCCCCGTGCCCGTCCCGACCGGGGGGCTTCCCGCCGCTGCCCGGATCGGTCGGCGAGCTCAGCGAGGATGGAGCCGGGGCGCGACGCGGTGCGGAGCGGAGAAACGCTGTGTCATCCCCGGGGGTCCCGGCGCGCCCTCGCCCCGCGCCCGCTCGCCGCGCGCTTTCTCTCCATCGCGCGGTGACTGCGGTCCCTTCCCTCCCGGACCCTCCGCCGAGGGCATCGCTAACTCGGCCCCGAGCCGGAGATCCAGCCCGCAGCCCGCAGCCGCGCGCACCGTTCCCACGCCCGCAGACCCTCCGTCTCCAGCGCGCAGGGGACGCGCTTCTTTAGGAAAGGGGCAAAAATCTCGGCTGGCCAGGGATGGGGGCTGCAGAGGCGCCAAAGAGAACTTTGTTGGAAAGGGGAAAAAAAGGGAGATGGCTTGAAGGTCGGTGAGGTGGCTTATTTTTGGAGAGGGAGGAGGGGGACCGCATTCCGCCCCTAACTTCCTAGATCATTAAAGGAGATGTGCTCCTGATGTTTCTGAGATGTCCCTGGGGTTTTTAAACAGGAGTTAATTCCTTTCTTAAACAGCCCATCTCAGCGTGTAGGAATCCGGAGGGACCCCCTCTTGGGGTATAGCTAGTGTTAGATGTTCCGCGACTCCATCAGGGGCGCTTTGCATGGCCCCCAGTGGTCCTCCATTGTCCTGTCCACTCCCCCATTCTCATCCTTGAGTGAAGCGGCCCTTCTCTTCTGGGAAAGGCTCGCTCTTGCTCTCTGTGAGATCCCATCAGGTCACTAACCCCCTCCCGCACCCCTCCTTGGCCCCCCCCCCCCCCCGTGGGAGCTTCCGAGCTCACCCTCCTGCCCCTACAGTCTTCCTTGTGCCCATAACCCTGAGAGAAGGGGCTGAGCGCCTCTGTCTCACCCTGAAGCAGGGTTAGGCTTGCAACACGTTATGGGTATTGACTTCTCCCTCTCCCCCCCTTCTATCTGTGTGTGGCACTTAGGACATTCGGCTACCCAACAGACTGAGTATTTTGGTGGCTTGTTCTGATCACTTCTGGAGCACATCTGGGCTGGCTTCATTGCTGGCACCTCTGGTATCAGAGTAGGTGGTCGTCACCATGGAAGCTCCCCACCACCAGCATAGAGGCCCACAAAAGGCATGGTGCTGAGCACATCTGATTCCCCCATGAGGAGAACGCCTCATTCTCCACACCTGATCCTCCCACACTGCTCGCTGGCTCTGCCCACAGCTCAGCTTCACCAAGTGCCAGAGTCAGAAACCTGGTTCCTCCTGTCTACTTCCTTCCCCTTGCCCGGCTTGTCTCTCCCACAGTCCTCTCCTCTTCTATGGCAGAGCCCCGGCAATGCAGGGCTGATCAGGTGACTCGTCACACAGCACCCTTAACCCTACAGTGGCTTCCACTGCCTAAAAGATAAAGACTTGGGCTGGAGAGATGGCTCAGCG
>PVHP010015594.1:0-37395 GCA_004024765.1 Zapus hudsonius
GGGAGGCAGAGGCAGGAGGATCGCCATGAGTTCAAGGTCAGCCTGAGACTCCATAGTGAATTCCAGGTCAGCCTGGGCTACAGTGAGACCCTACCTGGAAAAACCAAAACCCAAACCAAAAAATAAAAGGATGGTGTGAACCTCAACCAAACCTTACTACTTAAAGAAAAGCCGAGATCATCCAGAGAGGGCCAGTCAGCAGTCCAAGGTCACACAGCACCTAAGTGTTCTCCTTTACTCGGTCCCTTATTCTGGAGAGGACAGAGTGACACACAGGTCCCCATTCCAACCCTCCGAGCCTTCTGCCAAGCCTTCTGGGCGTTGGTTGAAGTCTTCCTGCCAATGGTCTCTGACAGAAAATTCCTCCAGCGACCAGGAAAAATATTTCCCCAAAACCTATTTACTTTTCAAATTTAAGTTGCCATAACAACTCAGCACAACTATTTATGTGAAATCTTCGGCGTCCAAGTCTCGCCGAGCTCTGCGCTCCAGAGAGTCCCTCCGCCCTTCCACAACAACACATTTTTTCAATCAATTTGGGGCTCAGATATTTTTTTCTATAAACACACATAAAATATGTTGTGCAAAACTTAAGAGCTAACAGGGAAACACCACATTTATAGACTCATCCTTCTCAAACCGCCCCCACAAGTCCTTTCGGAGTCACCCCGTGACAGGCGTGACAGGTGGGCTTTGTGTCTGGACTTCGCCACGTCCTTTCTGCTCCTCAACATCTGGGGCTGAGACACGACAATCAGCTGTGACTCCATCCCTGACCCTGCTGTGCTGTGCATCCTTGGGAAGGTGAACATGGGTCTCTGGTCCAGAGAGGGATGCGTTTTGGTCCAGTTGGGTCCTTTGCCCCAAATCGGGAAGGAGTTGGATGTCAGGGGGTGTCCAAGGCAGAGAAGCTGCGCCCAAGGCTTACAGATGTCCTCAGTTCACGGCTGTGCCTGTCTGGGTTTTGGGAGTTCCGGGCTCAGCGTGGGCTGAGGACAAGCTGTTCCCTTTGCCCAGACTTTTCTCTTTGTCAACCTGTCAGGGCGCACCGCAGGTCGCTCGGGGCTCTGCTCTGCTGTGGCTCTCTTGGAATTAATTCCGCACCACTCGGTGTGGCCCCCACATTCTACAGAAGTCCCAGCCAGCGTCTCCTTCCGCACCCCTGCATCCAGTGGCTTCACCCTGGACCACGTTCTGGGGTGGGCTTGGTCAGTGAGGACACTGAGTCCCAGAAGGTCAGAGGTCATCAGCATGTCCTGGGTGGCAGTGTAGGTGGTACCTTCCCTATATTGCTTCACCTGGTCCTCGTGACGTGGGAATTCTTTATTTATTTTATTTTATTTATTTTTATTTTTAAAATATTTTATGTATTTACTTGCAAGGAGAGAGAGAGAGAGAGAGAGAGAGAGAGAGAGAATGGCTTCCAGCCACTGCAAATGAACTCCAGATGCATGCATCAATTTGTGCATCCGGCTTTCCGTGGGTCCTGGGGAATCAAACCCAGAGTGTTAGGCATTGCAGGCAAGCACCTTAACCACTGAGCAATCTCTCCAGTCAGGAATTCTTTTTTTAAAAAAGTATTTATTTACTCATTTGCAAGCAGATAGAGTAGAGAGAGAGTGTGTGTGTGTGAGAGAGAGAGAGGGAATGGGCACGCCAGGGCCTCCCACCATGGCAAATGAATTCCAGACGCATGCACTACTTTGTGCCTCTGGCTTTATATGGGTCCTGGGGAATCGAACCCAGAGCCATCAGGCTTTGTAAGCACAGGTCTTTAACGACTGAGCCATCTTATGATGCCCACGTTCCAAAGGCACAGAGGGGTAGATAACCTGCTCCGGGTCTTACAGCAACACTGGGACCCCCGCAGCCTCTCCCCTGGGTGCCACAGTTTAGTTTCCTGTGCAAGCCCTGCCTCAGAGAAGAGCCATAAGTACCAACTTCCCTACCCAGTCCTCTAGTGACGTCACTTCCTGGATGCAAGTCCTGCCCTGAGCACCAGTGTGGGCAGGAAGTGTCTGAGGGCAAGAGGTACAGTGCTTCCCAGGTGTGTGGGGAAAGTTGGGGACCAGGGGAAGGAGAGGGAGTCAGGGAGGGTCAGAGGATGGGGGTGGACAGACGGATGGGAGGATGGATGGACAGATGGATAGATGGGTGGATGGATGGGTGGTGGAGGGGGTGGGCATGTTGGATGTCCCAGGAGCTGCTGGTAACAGCGCTGCCTGGCTGTGCACCTTAGCCCCTGTCCCATGGGATGGCCACCCGCCTCCAGGAGCACCGGCCCTCCCAGAGCCTCCTCTTACCTCCAGTCCCATGTGGCGTGGGCAAACTCGCCCACATGGAAAGCTAACAGCTGAGGACCACCACCCAGCGAAGGGCGTGGGGAAGGTCATCAGACCCCAGCTGAGATCGCATGGCTTGGTGGGGGGAGGAGACAGAGTACATAGACAGGGAGCGCCATCAAAGTGCCAGCTTTGGGGTGTCCATGCTCTGTGAGTCAGTCCTCACCCCGAGTCTGATGCATACACAGGGGTGATCCCCACACAGGGAGGTCCGTCATCCAGGATGGGGTGACACTGTGACGGTGAGCTGCTTTGGGGGCTCTAGGCTCTGTAAGCAACCCCTCTAGACTCATTGGTCACCAAACTGGTATTGGTGTAATTGACTTGGGTCCTCTATGGGGTGTCCTCACGACTCCCCAGGAAAAGTCCCCATGGACACCTCATCTCCGAGCACAGGACTCCACAGAGCCAGGTTCCCCACCTTCCTGCCTGCCCATTCCAGCTAATGAATTAATAGTAGACATACGGGTATTTAATAATGAGATTCTCCGGGCGTTGGTGATTACGGCAGACCTTTGTAATTACCCACATCTGTGCAAAGAAACCAGAATCAATTAGCCAATGGCAATGACACCCCGGGAGTGTCCCCCGCACGGCTGTGATGGGACCACAGTCACGGAGGTCAGCTGGTTTCTGTGCCTGTGGCATCTGTGGGTCAAGATGGTGTGAGGAGCGCAAAGCTGAGAACTGCTGGGAACATCCCAGAACCCACTGGGTCTGGAATCAGCGCCCCACAGAGGCCCAGGGTATAATGAAGAGACAGAGCAGTTTTTTTAGTTTCTTAATTATTTGAGAGAGAAAGAGAGAGAGAATGGGTGCACCAGGGCCTCCTACCACTGCAAACAAACTCCAGATGCATGCACCACTTTGGTGCGTCTGACTTTATGAGGGTTCTGGGGAATCGAACCCTGGCCATCGGGCTTTGCAAGCAAGCACCTTTAACCACTGAATCATCTTCCCCAGGGCAGAGAGAGGTTTTGAAAGACCCTCAGCCTCTGTGGATGTGAAATGTCCCCTTGGGTGAAGGGGTCTGAATTTGGAGTCCCAGCTGGTGACGCTGTTTGGCACCTTTAGGAGGCAGAGCCTTGCTGCAGGAAATGTCACTGGGGACTAAAGTCTTGAAGTTTTATAGTCCCAGCCCCACTGGGGTTCCGCTCTACTTTCTCGACCATGGTCCTTGACAAGAAGCCGCACTGTTGACCCCAAGGTCTTCACTAAGAAGTGTCCTCGGGAAGCCACTTGAACTTGTGCAGACGCTGTCCAGTGGGTCCCTGTGCGGAGCTGACAGGAGGCAGCTGGGCGGACCCAATAGGATCCCATCTCCAAATTTCTTCATGGTCCATGGTGCCCTCCCCCCACTAACCCAGAACAATATGAGGTCATGGTGCTCTCCCCCCACTAGCCCAGAACAGGATGACGTCATGGTGCTCTCCCCCCACTAGCCCAGAACAGGATGACGTCATGGTGCTCTCCCCCCACTAACCCAGAACAGGATGAGGTCATGGTGCCCTCCCCCCCACTAACCCAGAACAGGATGACATCATGGTGCCCTCCCCCCACTAACCCAGAACAGGATGACGTCATGTGCCCGCCAGGTGTGGCTGTCTTTGCCAATTGTATGTCACTGGTGGGTCAGTCCTTCAGGTTGGTACTTGAGGGCAGGAAAGCTGGCACACAACTGAATGATGCCTTCTCTCTCTCCCGTTCTCTCACTCCACCTCCTAGTGGGATGTGCTGATTTAACTTTATTCTGGCAGGTGGCATAGATACTTATTTGCAAGGAGAGAGTGGGGAGGAATCAAAACCTGGCCATCGGGCTTTGCAAGCAAGTGCCTTTAAGCGCTGAGCCATCTCCCCAGCCCTGCGCATGCGCCTTCTGATGGACCTGGCTACCAGCTGCAGGTCCCCTCCTGCACCAGACTTGCAGAGTCCTGCATAGCCACACACGCTCACTGTGCACGGCTAGGTTTGGAGGGGTAGGGCTGAAATGAATGAATGCATGAATGAAGGCCACAGTCCCTTCAGCTCTGACAAGTTTCACAGCTCTTGGTCCAGAATCCAAGAACACATTCAGAATGGGCTACAGAGAGGCAGCCCAGAGAAGGGCTGTGACTTCCTGGAGGTCACACTGTGGGATCCCAGCACAGTGTGCCCTCGCTCTGCTCTGTGGGCTGCCCTTCCTCCAGCCTGTCTTTGGTCCCAGGGACCTGGGCCTCCTCCCCCTTCAGAGGCTTCCTCTCTTCCCTTGGGGTCCCAGCCAGGCACTGGGCTCAGCGGGCAGGTGGATGGGTGGAGGGAGTTCCAAGCAGATGCAGAGTTGTGGGCAAGAGAGATCTCTGAAGTCAGGAAACCCTGGAATACCTCCTGCTGCAGAGCCTCTGGTCTGGGGATGGGCAGGTCACCAGCTTCCCCTGAGCCTGTGGTCTGGTTCCAAAGGGCACCCCTCCTTCTCCATCAAGCAGTGGTCCTTGCTTCCAAGGAAGCCCCCTTTCTGACTGTGGACGGTGGGCAGGAGTTGGTTCTCCTGCTGCCTTAGGCTGCCACTGAGGGGTGACCCCAGACCCTTCCAGAAGCCAGAAGGGGCGTTGGGAGCCCAGGGGCCCCAGAGTGTCCACCTGTATCCACTCTCCCATGCCAGGAATAAAGACAGCAAGTTAGCAGGACAGACTAGCTCCTGCTGGCATGGGGGGAGGGGGAGGTAAGTGGATTGAAGGTGGGGACAGGTCCTCGGTGTCGGGGTCCACATTCTCAGGTTCACCATGATGGAAAGCAGTGTAGAAGATTCTGTCTGAGCATATGCAGACACTCCCTCGTGGTCACCCCTACATAATAAGGCCACCCACTATATCCATAGGGTGAGCGCGGGGCAGGGGGGTGACTTACAGCTGCCCACCGGTGGTCACAGGGCCTGGCCCAGGAAAGGAACTTGACCGTGATGGACTCTGATGTCTACAGGGGCTACTTGCTGGAGAATGGCTGAGGGGTGACTTGCAGGCCAGGGATTCATTAAGGAGAATACAGTGACGGATTGGGAGAGGTCAGCAGCTAGCAGGGGCCAGGCGGCCCTGAAGCAGTGGGGACAGTCGGAAGCTGCTGCTGGTGGGCTCTGCCCCCTGAAGCCCCCTCCACTGCCCTCTGGAAGCCAATCAGAGCTGACGAAGGACTCCACCATGTATCTGAGTATCACATGGTCAAGGTTGTTCTGTCCTGACTCCCAGATCAGTTGTCCATCCTTCATCCTGGCTGAATACTATTCCACCATGTGGGTAGACAGCATCGTGTCTGTCCATCACCCACTGATGGACGTGCAGGGTGTTTTGGTGTCTCTGCTGCTGGGAACACCAGTGCACATGTACAGATAGCTGAGTGGAAAGGCTGGGTCACAGGGCACCCCGAGACCTGGAATTCTCAGACTAGTCTTTCCAAATTCCCTCTCTCTCCACTTTGCAGAGGTCCTATTCACTAGAGACTGGGGATTACCCCCCCGTCCTACCCCAGAGCCTCTCACAGCCTGTGGGATAGCTGCGTGCCACCATCACCCCGTTCCTCCCCCTGAGGAAACTGAGGCTCACAGTTACCAAGCTGTCCACCCTGGTGATTCAGGGGTCCAGCAGCAGCCTGACCTGCCCAGGGCTGAGAAGAAGCCTCTGGCCTGAAGTGATGCCTTCATTCAGGGGACATTATAGTTCCTGGCAGGTGACCTGGGCTCAGCCCCCAGCAGGGAATGCACTTGGGGGCATAACTGGAAAGACCAGCTTTGGCTTTCTGAGGCAGGAGGAAAGATAGCACAAAGGAGTCTTTTTCCCCTGGCCCCTCCACCAGCGAGGGGCCCTCTCGGTGGTCCCAGCAGGGACAGTGGGCTGCCTCTGGTTCCTGGGCCTGGAGAACCGAGCCTTCAAGGAAGAAATCCCCAGGCTCGCCATGGATTGTGTATAGAGTCGTTCAAATGGAGAACTTGGTTCTTGATTACAAAGTGACAAAGCAGAGCCACGGGTCCCACTCTGAGCCCACAACCAAGACTATGCCCCTGTGGATCTTTCTAGAAAGTTCTGTCTAATTTAAAATAAAAGGCTGCACACATAGATCCCCTCTCCTACACTCCAGTTCTGCTGAGGGTCTTCAGTGGGGTTATTGGTATTCATTGTGGGGACCAAGAGGTCTCAATCAGCCTCTGCAGGGATGGGAGAGACACGGTGTCTTTCTACCATTTTATGTTTTGGTAAGATGGACATTACATAGCTCAGACTGGTCTCAAAACTATCAGCAATCATACTTACCTGGCAGGGGAGACACCATGATCAT
This sequence comes from Zapus hudsonius, assembly GCA_004024765.1. Classification (NCBI taxonomy): domain Eukaryota; kingdom Metazoa; phylum Chordata; class Mammalia; order Rodentia; family Dipodidae; genus Zapus; species Zapus hudsonius. Next base: position 6,645 of record PVHP010015594.1, read on the forward strand.
GAAGGTGGTTCTCTCAGGGCGAGGCTGATCCATTGCACCCCAGACTGCTGACCCCTGCAATTTCCCCAAATGCAGGAAACTCAACTGCAGAATTTGTGGTCGTGGGGGACTGCATTCGTACTCTCCCCTGAAAAAAAAAAAAACTATCAGCAATCCTTGGCTTTCTACGCGCTGAGATTATAGGGGTGGGCCAGCACACTCGGTTTTCTGTATGACTTCTTTCTTTCTTTCTTTCTTTCTTTCTTTCTTTCTTTCTTTCTTTCTTTCTTTCTTTCTTTCTTTCTTTCCTTCTTTCTTTCTTTGCAAGGGGAGAGAGAGAGAATATGAGCACACCAGGGCCTCTAGTCACTGCAAACAGACTCCAGATGCATGTGCCACTTTGTGTATCTGGCTTTACATGGGTACTGGGGAATCAAACTGGGGTCCTTAGGCTTTACAGGCAAGAGCCTTAACTGCTGAGCTATCTATCAGCTCTTTCTTTCCTTCCTTCCTTCCTTCCTTCCTTCCTTCCTTCTTTCTTTCTTTCTGAGAGAGCAGAGAGAGAGAGAGAGAAGAGAAAGAAAGAGAGAATATGGTCATCCAGGGCCTCCTGCCACAGCAAGTGAACTCCAGACGCATAGTCACTTACATCTGGCTAACATAGACACTACCCAGGTAGCCAGACTTTACAAGCAATCACCACTGACTTCTGAGTCATCTCTCCAGCCCCCTCTTCTTGTTTCTTAAACCAACAAAAAACCCACTTCCTACATCAGATACTGATGGACAATGACCCAATGCCATTCTTCCTGTCTTCCTAGAAACAGACTCCATTCTAGGAAACAAGGATCCAACCAAGAGTCACCGTCCCAGACTTGCCTTGAGTTCTGCTGTCAGCACAGAAGCAGCCTTGGAACCAAGTACACGGGGTCCTTTCGTGTTTCTTTCACGATGCTTACTTCCCACGGACAAGGGTGCCCTGTAGACGCCCTCCTCCCGAACTCGGTACCCTGCTGGGACCTGGTTCCTCGTTGGCATGGGAGGAAGAGGCTTGAAGTCTTTCTGCATGTCCCCAGACACCCCATCCTTCCCTCAGCTGCTTGGTGACACTCTCCCTGACTCTGCTGATCCCAGTAATGTTGAAGTCTGTGTCTTACACTCATGTCTTTGCACACGTGTGTGAGCAGGTGCTCAGTGTCACCTTCTTATTTCCTATGGGGAGGGGGAGGAGAAGCTACCCAGCATGGTGCCTGTGTCCCTTTAATGCCAGCAACATGGATATAATCAGCTGTCACTTTCAACCACATGAAATGAACAGCATATGCATATATATATATATATATATATATATATATATATATATATATATATATATATATATATATATATATATATGTACCTCTCAGCCTCCTGGGGAGGCTGAGGCAGGAGGATCCCAAGTTCCAGGCCAACCTGAGTGCTGCAGTCAACTTGCTCTGTTGCTGCACAGAAAGAACCCAAACAAAAGCGGCTTGTGGAGGAATGGGTTTATTTGGCTTATGGACTCGAGGGGAGACTCCATCCTGGCAGGGAAAATGATGGCATGAGCAGAGGGGTGGATATCACCTCCGCCACAGCACTGGAAACAGCCGCAGGAAGGTGTGCCAAACACTGGCAAGGGGAAGCTGGCTTATAACCCCATAAGCCTTCCCCCAACGACACAGCTCCAGCGAGGTTGTGAAACCCAAACTGCCATCAGCTGAGGATCGATCACTGAGAACACATTCATCTGTTTGTGGGGGACACCTGATTAAACCATGACACTGAGCTAGAAACTGTGTCAGAAACAAGCAACGTGCACCTGCCATGAATCCAGCTCAAAAGATTGTCACAGGCTGGATGTGCTGGCGCTCGCCTTTAATCCCAGCACTCCGGAGGCACAGGAAAGCGGATCGCTGTGAGTTCGAGGCCAGCCTGAGACTACAGAGTGAATTTCAGGTCAGCCTGGGCTAGAGCGAGCCCCTACCTCTAAATAAATAAATAAACAAATAAATGAACCAAAGAGAAGCGATGGTCACACGGTTACAGATTGTCCCTGTGTGACCCAGGCTAGGAAAAGTCCCCAGCCCCAAATCACTTGCTCCCTGCATTGTCCCCACCCTTTGTGATCTTTCCTGTGCCGGGTTCCAACCTGCCTTCTGCCTCCACCAGTGGGCCTCACACGGATGAAAGCAAGACGACCTGACTGATTTTTTCAAAGAACTGAGTCCTCCAAGTGTCTCGGCCGGCGCCATGAGGCTGTCGTCTGAAACATCCTAGTGTTTCTTAAAAGGCTCAGAATCAGAAGAATTCCTGGCCTGTATACATTTGGTGCATAAACATGGCACTCTGGCATCAGCCTTGCCTGTCCTGAATGCCTGTCCCAAGCATCCTGGGCTGACAATCTGTGGACTCTGCCGGGCCTGCTTGCAGCCCAGCTAGGGCCTGTGGCATGTCGTTTATGGGGATGTGAGGACCTCTGTCACCCCAACAATGACCTTGTCTGTGGAAGGTCCTGCTGTTGATGGCAGGAGGGGATGGATGGAGTGAGGTACCAAAGAGGTGTGCGTGGCAGCCATGGAAATGAGGCTCCCTGCGCCCGGTGAGCAGACCACCACACATTAATAGCCAAGACTGTGTTTCTAGAGCCTTCTGTCATGAGTTCTCCTGGCCTCAAGATGGACACTAGCGAGGCAGGGTGATGCACACCTTTAGTCCCAGCAATCGGGAGGCAGAGGCAGGAGGATCCCGGTGAGGCCAGCCTGAGACTCCATAGTGAATTCCAGGTCAGCCTGGACTAGAGCGAGACGCTACCTCGAAAAAACAAACAAAATAAGAAATCAATCAAAGACTATGACCCAGCTTCTGGAGTCAAGCCCACAGGGGTGACACCAAGTAGGCCCCCTAAGTGAGGCTTCATCCCTCGTGGCCTCAGTTTCCCCTTCTGGGAAGGGGCTCACCTCCTGGAGCTTGGACCATTTCCAAGATGAAAGGAGACATTATGTGTGGGGTGCCACTCCCGTTAGAGGCCCCCAAAAGATCTTCCGAGAACAGCAGCCACAGGGTCTACTATGTGATTAGAGGGACTCATCCCCCCAAGAGAGGGCTGGGGAGACCCATGCTGACGGCTCACTGTCACAAAGGAAGTGCTCACATCCAGTCAATTAGGTCTTGCTATTAGCATATTTTTCATTGTAACCCAGCCGCAAAGAGGACATCGGAGAGACTGTTTATTGCTGCTCTGAGCTAATATTTGTTAAAGTGATTAATATGTTTTTCAAATATCTGTGACAGGCGTGGCAGGCATTATTCATCTTGACCCTGCGAGAGCCTGAAGGGGGAGGGGCGGGGTGGCTGGAGCCAGGGTGCCGGCCTGGGGGCCTCAGGACCCTTCCCTGCCCACTTCCCAGGTCCAGTGTCCTCTTTGCAAAATGGTCCAAAGCAGGACAAGTCATCGCTGGCCTGTTGCCCTGGCTCTTCTGGCCTCCTCCCTGTCTTCAGATTCTACTAGGCTCTGCATACCTCCACCCCTGTTGCTGTTAATTTAATTACTTATTTATTTATTGGTTTTTCCAAGGTAGGGTCTCGCTGTAGCCCAGGCTGACCTGGAATTCACTATGGAGTCTCAGGCTGGCCTCAAACTCACAGAGATCCTTCTACCTCTGCTTCCCAAGTGCTGGGATTAAAGGCATGCACCACCGTGCCTGGCCATTCCCTGCTTTTGTTTTTATTGGCTATAAAAATATTGAAAGTCGATGGCACCTTCAAGAACTGTGCCATCCAAATAAGTGTTGTGTGACCCTTGGAATGTTCTAGAGCTCTCTGAGGCATCCAGAACAGGAGCCACCAGTAAGTTATGTGTGGCTACTAGTGCCTGGGATGAAGGAGTCCCCAGGGGCAGCGAGGAGGGCACACCGAGGGACAATGGACCTGAGAGAGACCCCAGAGAGGCAGGCCAGCTGCTAAAGGCTGGTCTCCAAGAAGTGGAAGGTGGAAGAGTGGGGGGGAGGGAGGCAGGGAGGCAGGGAGGGAAAGAGGGAGGAAGGGAAGAAGGGAGGGAGGAAGGGGGAGGGAGAGAGGGAGGGAGGCAGGGAGGAAGGCAGGGAGGAAGGGAGGCAGGGAGGCAGGAAGGGAGGCAGGTGAGGGTTGGAGTAGGGCCACAGTGGGTGCTGAGGGAGCCAGGGGCAGCCATGTGAGAACTGGTGATCCGTGAGGGGGTCTGGGACTCAGATGAAAAAGCCAAGTCTTGTGAGAGGCTCTGACAGAGTGTGTGGTGGGTGGGTGGGTGGGTGCCATGGTCCAGGTAGAAAATATCCCCCCAAAGCCTCAGTGTTGAGGGTTAGGTTTCCTCATGGAAAGGTGAGGTCTGAGGGCTCTGACCTCTTCAGTGGGCTAGCCCCAGGATGGAGCCATCATGGGGACTTAGAAGTAGGGCCTAGTTACAGGAAGTATAGGTCGAGCAGGGGTTATAGTCTGCCTTGGTCATTCATTCTCATGCCTGGCCTCAATGAGATGAGCAATTTGGATCACCAATCTCTTCCACCATGAGACTCGGCCTCAGCACAGCCCAGAAGCGCAGGGGTGTGCAAGCATCAGACAGAAACCTCCGAAACCATGAACCAAAACAAACCCATTCTCCTTCACCTTGTCCGTGTCACAAGTTCTGTCACAGTGGCTATAAACAAGGACCGTCTGGTGGCTCCGTGGTTGGACAGGCACAGCAGAGAGCACCTGCCACTTCCACATGGTGCCAGAGGGGCCCAGGGAGGACCGGAATGGACAACACAGAGCCTGGGGCTGATGTCCCAGAGTCTCTCATCCCTCTGGTGACCTCTCTTTCCCCCCCAGGCTGCTTGGGAGTCAGTCCCTAGCCTGCTAGGAACACCCTGGGCCTCAGGAACAGCACCTGCTAGGTGTCTTGAAGTTGTAGGCTAGACCAGGTCTGATCCCCTTCACCACATCTGATTGGTAGAAGTGAGTCACATGGCTGAGGCCAGCATGGAAGACAGGAAAACCGTCACCACTTGGTGGTGCAAAGCCTGTTCAGTACAGGGAGGGAAGGGTGGTGGTTGCCAAGTTGGCCAATAACCAGTCCATCTGGGGCATGGAAAGGTCACTCAGGACAAGGGTCAGATGCAGACACGGCTGAGCCAGGAAGGATGGGGTGCCACTGGGAAGTTAGGGGCACTGAGGGAGGCACAGGTTACAATCAAGGACGTTTGTTTCATTTGGGTATTTCTTTTTTTTTTTGAGATAAGGTCTTGCCATTTAGCTTAGGCTAGCCTAGGACCCTACTATATAGCTCAGGCTGGCCTGAAACTTGAGATCCTCCTGCCTCAGCCTCTGGATGCTGGAATAGCAGGTGCGCACCACCAGACCCGGTGGGAAGGAAGAGTGACTTGAGCCACGTTGTTACTGATCTACGGTGGCTGCCTGGGGCATGGCCTGAACACAGGGTTGCATGTGGACGGGAGGGTCGAGGGTGAGTAGGCCCAGTTTTGCCCACCCACAAGCATGGAGCTTTTACTCTCAGAGTCTAGACTGGAACCCTGTGGGGTGAAGCAAGAAATGGTTTCTTTTCTGCCCATCATGGGGCCCCGGGGCTGGCTGGGAAGTGCTACTTTCTAGAACAATGGTCCATGGAGGGGATGGCCACATGCCAGGCATCCACGAGCTGTCATCTCAACAACAGGCGGAGTTGTGTCGCCAAGGAGGGAACTGGGTCCCAGAGAAGGAAAGACACACAACAGTCACTCTTCAGCAGCAGAAGTAGAACCCAGGCCTACCTTCATTCTTGTCACTCCTTTGTCACCTCTGACATTGTCATGCTGTCCTTTGGGGCTCCTCATGGGGCAATTCCAAGGACCTTGCAGTGGGCAAACCAAGCAGGGCCCCTTGTCTCTTATTTGTCTCGCTCTAGCCCAGGCTGACCTGGAATTCACTATGTCGTTTCAGGCTGGCTTCAAACTCACCACAATCCCTCTGCCTCCCGAGCGCTGGGGATAAAGACGTGCGCCGAAACTAAATGTGCTCATCTGGTGCCTGGGAGTCACCAGTTTCTTTTGGGAGAGAAAATGTGCCCAGCTGTGGTCTCCAGCGACATGATTGTCACAGGCCAGAGGCAGCTCCTGGAAGAGCCTTTGCGGGCATGTGCCAGGCCCTGGGTTCCATCCCGGCCCCTTAGAAGGAAACAAACCAAAAACCCATCATCCCAGTGTCCCATGGCAGAAATGAGGCTCCCTTAGGCCCCAGGCTGGGGCTGCGCACTGTGGTGTGGGTCTTAGGACAGGCAGGGCCGAAGCAGGAGGAGCTCTGGGAAGATTTTCGGGCCCTCTGCTGCTCTCTCCCTCCAGCACCCTTCCTCCCTCCAGGGCATCGTGCAACCCCCAGGGAGCCCTGTTGAAATGGCTGGGAAATCCCTGGAAAGCCAGGGGTGGGTGCCTGCCATAGCTGGGACCCTCTTCCTCCCTCTCCCACCAGGAATTCCCAGCACCAGCCAAAAATAAAAATCCTTCCAACACTGCAGAAGCACGGGCTTAAAAAAAAAAAGACCAAGCAACCCCCAAACGGAGCTCTTTCAAGCCACACACAGACAGAATGAGGCTACGTTTGTTTCCAAAAGGCAGAGGGGCAGAGGCACCGAGAAAAGACCCTTTCCTGCAGCTCCTGGGAGGCGCTGGCAGGGTCAGAGGGCACATTCCGATGGCTAGGATGCATTGACAGCTCCTGGCCCCCCTCGGTCCTGCTAGGAGACCTGGGGACCCTGGAGGGGGTTGCGGCTGCAGGGGGGCGCGGGGCCTCCAAAGCAGGCTAGGCCACAAAGAGAGAGAGGGAGCCGGCCTGCAGACAGACCCCAAAGGAATTCCCAGGTCTTCTGGAAGGAGCCCGGAGTGGGAGGCTGGGCCCCAGGAGGTGCGGGTTTGCCTTGAAGTTGGGAACTGGGGAGAGAAGTGATGAAGGATGAGGCAAAAGGTGGGAACTCTCTCCATCCACTTGCAAGCTAGGAATGGGGCATGGATTCCTGCTGGGGTTCTGGCTCTTGGGCAAACGTGGCCAGCTGTGCCAACATCCCTGAGCCTCAGATTTCCTCAGCTGTGCCTGGCTCACTGGGTTCAGGCTTCACTTGTGGAGGCTCAGGGTGTCTGAGTGTTGTTGGCAGAACAGAAAGTGGAAAGGCTTGGACCCAAGGGTGGGGGCAGCGAGGGGGGGTGTGGGCTGGGAGGGAAGGGCCACTAGCCAAACAACCCCTGTTTAAAATGTTTTTTTTTAAATTTATTTATTTGCAAGCAGAGAAAGAGAGAAGAGAGAAAGAGAGAGGGGAGAGAGAGAGAGAGGAGAGAGAATGAATATGGGTGTACCAGGTCCTCCAGCCACTGCAAAAGAACCCCAGATAATGTACCACTTTGTGCATCTGGCTTTACATGGGCACTGGGGAATTGAACTCAGGTCATCAGGCTTTGCAGGCAAGTGCCTTAACCACTGAGCCATCTCTCAAGCCCAGAAAGCCACTCCTTTGGGCCTGGAATGGTCTAGAAGGACCCTGGCTTATTCTATCCTGTGGGCCCTTTAGCCAAATGTCTCTGGATCCCCTTCCAAGGGCATCCTTCTCCCTCAGGAAATTAAGAAATGAGGCTGCAGAGACGGCTCAGTGCCCGAGGGCCTAAGGAGACCTGAGAGACCACCAGAGTTCAATCCCCAGGACCCCCAGAAACAGCAGGGCGTGGCTATGTGAGTCCCTAACCCCAGTACTAACCGGGAGCAGATCTGAGAAGCTCTGGAGAAAAAAAATAATGTCAAGTCCTGGAATCGGTGAGACGCCAGGTCGAGCAGAAACGGGCCAAGAGCTTTGCAGCTGGACACCTGACATTCCCCTCACACAGGGTGCCACATGGGCACCCACGGGCACCCACTGCACCCACGTGCAAAACAAATTCAGAAACGGACAGGCTAGGGTGCCGCTCAGTGGTGGAATGCTTACCTCCCCAGCACCCCAAAACAATCAGAAATAGGAAAACAAGACCAGACTTGTCTCTTTCTTCACTATGGAGGAGGGGACATTGGGGGACTCTCACAGCCCTCCCATGTACAGCCTCAGCTGGAGAAATGGCCGAGAGTGAGCCCCCCCCAGCATGTCACATGAACTTGAGAGGCTCAGTGGTTGATCACTCTGGGAGGCTTTAACCTCGTGGGGTACAGAGGGAAGGGAGGGTGCTAGGCTCTTTGCCTCTGGGCGACATCACTGTCCTTCTAAACACTCCGGGGGGGGGGGGATCTGCCACCTCCTTCTGGCTGTGCAAAGAGGGGTGTGTCATTCTCCAGGTGGGCCACTCGAAGCCCCCTTTCTCTCTCTGGCCTCAGTTTCCCTGCCATTCGACAGCACCTACCTGCAGAAAACAGAACTGACCTCTCCCTTCCTTCTCTCAGCATCCGGGACACGGGTTGTCTACACCTCCACTGTTTCCTGCCTCCAGTGAGTGAGGCCAGTGGCCAGGGTCGTGGTCAAGTGTCACAGGTCCTGCAGGGAGGCATTGGCAGATGGAACCCACGGGATGGAGGAAGATCCGACTTCCACCAGTGAAGTCCCCAAGAGTGGAAGCGACAAGGAGGTCCTGGGGTTGTCCTATCCTTCAGACCAGCATCCCTCAGAGATCCGTTTGTTTAAGACTTGTGGTGCTGTGAGGAGGTAATGGAACCTTTTGAGAGGCGGGGCTTCTAGGAGCATGATGGTTTTGGGGAGCACGTCCTTGTATGTGGGAACAGCCTAACCCTCTCTGTCACAACCCCCCACCCCCGTTTGCTCTTCTATGGTCTCCATTCTGCTTACCCATCCTAGACCCAAAGCCACCCAGCCTCCTGACCCCAGACCAAAACTCAGACAGAAACAGTGACCCCCCCCCACATCAGTCATTTCCATAAGTGACAGAAAGCTGACTGACTGGGAAGGGGACCTCCAGCCCCCCGTGTCCCTCCTGGTCATCCATGGCATGTGCATGAGTCCCCTCTGTGCCTCGCCTAGTGCAGGGACCCCATGCTGACCACGAACACACCACAGCCACCTGGGATCCTTCTACGCCCATCCCAGCACCCCCTAAGCTCTTCCTTTTGTACCCCAAGTGCCAGGGACCCCTGACATGGCTGCATTCGTGGCATGAGGGATTTGAGCAGGCCTGGCACAAAGACCATTGTTGTTACTGTTCTTGTCACATAGCCCTGAAACAGAACCCCAGGCTGGCCCCTGGCTCTCTGGGTCTGATGACCTCTAACCTCTGCTTCCAAGGCCAACACGCAACCAGAGATGGACGCTGTGCAGCTGTCTTCTCCTTCAGGATCGGTTTCTCCATCTACCAGCTAAGATTGGACCACGGCACCCTGAGAAGAAGAAAAAGTCAAAATTTCCACACTGGCTTCAGGGGCCCAGAAGTCCTTGGAGCTCTGGGGAAACCAAGTCACCAGGTTTCAAGTGCTGTGTGGGATAGCACAGGTCCAAGACCAGAGTGGGGTGGGGGTGGGGATGAAGGCCCCCCCAGTGAGCGAGGTGAAGGGATCTTCTGTGTTATATACTCTGACCTGGGGTTCCCCGCCGGTACCCCTGTTTGCCTTGGCAGTTGGGCCAGACGTGGGCGGACTGGCGTGCAATGAAGCCTGGAAAAAAACAGCTCAGCCTCCAGCTGGGGTCCCCGCTCTGCCCCCACCACCCCATTACCTAAGCCCCACAGCGGACATGACAGCACAGCCCGGTGAGAGGCAGCGGGCAGGCCAGACAGGACAGCCATTCACAGAGCTGATGAGGCAGTGGCCTGCGGTGCCAGGCCGGGGGACATAGATACCTGGGAGTCAACAGGACCAAGCGAACATGGCCAAAGCCACAGGGCTGGCGGCCAGGAGAACAGGGGCTGTGGGCAGCGAGGCACTGGGGGGCCTGGAAGCAGAAAGGACCATCCTCCTTCCAGGCCCTCAGAGGCTTCTCCAGGGCCAGGGCCACCCTGAGCTCCTGTGGGCACTTGCCTGGGAAGAATGAGTCCTGTGGAGCATGTCATGAAAGACCCCAGGGTGAAAGGACCAAAAAGGGACAAAGGACAGGAAGAGTTGAGGATAAGACCAAGAAAAAGAAGGCAGGGGCTGGAGAGATGGCTCAGTGGTTAAGGCAATTGCCTGCAAAGCCTAATAACCAGAGTTCAAGTCCCCGGTACCCTGGTACGTAAAGCCAGATGCACAAAGTGGCACATGCATCTGGAGTTTATAGTGGCCTTTCTCCCTCATTCTCATTCCCCATCCCCCCCCCCTCTCTCTCTCTCTCTCTCTCTCTCTCTCTCTCTCTCTCTCTCTCTCTCTCCTTGCAAATAAATAAATGCAAATAAATAAATAGAGATATTTTTAAAAGGGGGAGGGCAACCAGCTAGAAGGCACACTACCTTGTCCTCAGGCACTGAGGTCAGGAAACATGACCAGTGCGGCCGCCTGTGAGGTGCAGGGTGGGTCTCTTGCCCAGCTGCCCTGTGCACAAGCCACAGGCAGCAGTCAGAGTGGACAGTGCCTGACTTAAGGCTCTACAAGCATGTGGCCACCCCTACAATGCTGGGCTCCTTCCTTAAGGCCCTGGAGGTCCAGAGAGCTGTCCCCTGCCACCTTACCCTTGCCCTTCTCTAAAATGGTCGTTCTGTCCCTGTCACCAACTCTGGGTGGCTCCACACCTGTGCTCTGTCAATACGTGAACTATTTTTCACTGAGACCCTGGACAGGACATTGGGCTGAGACTGAGGTTTAGTTATGACAGGTCACTCACATTCAATGAAGCAGGGTCCCTCCCTCCCCAGGGCCATCATTTCCAATCTCTATTTGAAGCAAGGTGACAGGTGACAGGTGTCAAAGTCCTGGGGCCATACTTTGAGATTCACATACAAGAAGCCCTGGGTGGGCTGTTCAAAAGTCATAATCGAGCTGGAGAGATGGCTCAGCAGTTAAAGCACTTGCCTGCAAAGCCTAACGACCCAGGTTTGATTCCCAAGTACCCACATAAAGCCAGATGTACAAGGTGGGGCATGTGTCTGAGTTCTCTTGCAGCAGCTGGAGGCTCTGGTGCACCCATTCTCTCTCTCTCTCTCTCTCTCTCTCTCTCTCTCTCTCTCTCTCTCTCTCTCTCTCTAAGAAAAAAAAAAACTTCCAGCCATCATATACCCCTGTTCCAGCTACTTTACTCCCCACTTTACTCAGGCAGGTCACAGCTCTGCCTCGACCTCCCCAGGGTTCTCCACAGCTGGCCCCTCCTACACCAGAGGGTCAGTGTGGTCCCTGCTGGGGGAGGGGAGCCAGTGGCCTACAATCCCCCCTTTCACCGTTCTTAAGCACAAAGACCTCAGAGAAGAAATCTGAGATATTCCATTTCTTTCTCCTTCCTTTGTCCTGCCCAGAGCGAGGCTTCCTCAAGAGCTGCCTCCAGTCCTCACGGGCTCAGAGACCCCGCAGCTGGGGACGGTCTGCAGGGAGGCCACCCGGGGCCTGATTCGTCCTTCCTGGCCAGAATGTGGAAATACGTCTTCATGGGAATCTCTCCAGCCTGATTTGGTCTCCGTGGCTTGGACTTACCAGAACCTTCTTCCGGGCCAGTGTGTCCAGTGGCCAGGAATTCCACCAGAGGGTCCCTGATAAAAGGCTCCCCTGGTCCACACTGCTGGGCATCAGGGCTTTCCTAATCCCCTCTGGGGAATCTCCAGAGGGCATTAACATATTAAAGGCTCTGAAAAGTCTGCAGGAAAAAGGCGTGATTGACTTCTGAGTCCCAGGAGGGCATAAGGGGTCCCTGGAAGCTGTCTCAGGACACAGGCCCTCCGGGGCAGTACGGCCATTTCAAAGGTTTCCAAGTCACTGTCCTTGTCCTTTCATCTGCTGGACGCAGTGAGGAGGACTGTCCAGGGCCAGGCACGTGTGAGCCCACAATGGTGACGTGGCAGGTATGTCCCTGCCCGGCCTTGTGGCACCCACGTCTAATGCTCCCTCAGTCCCGTTCTCCCACTCCCCCCCACCTCCCACAATGGCCTGCGTCTTCCTGCACACACATCACAGCTTTGCCAACAAGGCAGGGACTGAAAAGGGTGGCCTCAAACTCGCAATCCTCCTGCCTCAGCCTCCTGAACGGGACCATTATGAGCGTGCACCACCAAGCCTAACTGGAAACTTGCTTTTCCTCGGATTGGGACTCTCTGAGGTGGTGGCATTAAGATCTTCCCAGGTGGTGGGCACTGTGTGAGCAAAGTCCCTGAGGCAGAGAGACACACAGGAGATGAGATCATTGGCACGAGACCCAAATCACTCAAGGGCTGGTGGGCAGTATGTATCAGCTAGCTGTTGCTGTATAACAAGCAGCTCCCAAAAGAAGCTGGGGTATATGAAAGCTATCATGACATTATGGGGTCTACTGGGCAGGGAGTCCTCTACCCAAGGTTGGTTGGTCAAAACATCTATTCTGGGTTTTGTCCCCAGGGCATCACTCTCCTGGGGACTTAGGACTGGCCTAGGGACGGCAGAAACGCTAGTTAGGAAAGCTGTGATGATCCCATCGCCCAGATTAGAATTAACATACTTTTCTCATTATCGATAAAGTCACACAGTCATGGTCACCTCTGGGACTGAAAACTCATCCCACGGGGTGGGAGGGGACACAGCAGGAGAGAGGGTGAGGTGAAAGCTTGGGTTAAGGTGGGGGCCACAGATGAAGGAAAGTGAGGGAATTCTAGAGCCCAGAATTAACGGGAAAGTCGCTAAGGCAGTGGAAGGAAGAAGCGCTGGAAGGGAAGCAAGTCTGGGTGGGCAGAGGAGGCCTGGGCATAGCAGGGCAGAGGAGGCCTGGACAGGGCAGGGCAGGGCAGAGGAGGCCTGGGCATAGCAGGGCAGAGGAGGCCTGGACAGGGCAGGGCAGGGCAGAGGAGGCCTGGGAAGGGCAGGGCAGGGCAGAGGTGAGGAAGACCCAATTTTCCCTGATCCTATCTACCTGGTCCAGCTTCCTGCAGCCGCCTGTGGCCTCCCTGGCTACAGCATAGCCCACCACAGTGTGATATAGGGGTCTCTCGGCTCACAGCCATCCGTCAGCTACGACAGTCCCCAGCGCCAGAGTTCTGCATCTGCCCTTCATGGGGACACTTAATTATAAAGGCCTGAAATCTCTCCCCTCTAGCCTGTGGAATAAAGCATTGTTTACCAAGGGCAAGTTGGGGGGGGGTCCCTGGGGGAGCCCACAGATCACAACCGCCTGGCAGATCCTGTGGTCTGATAGGGGCGAGGGTGGGTTTTATTGGGGACCTACCATCTCCACCTCCAGGCCTTGATTCTCCCAGAAATACAGGTCCCCTGGGACTATGCTTGGATCGTCCAATGCCAGCTCTGTCCGAGTCTCGGGTCCTCTTGGGGGTTGGTCAGGAGACTGGGGGACACGTCTCTGTAGCACCCCAACTGACCAAGGCGCTGGTCATGTGGAGAGGAGGGGGTACAGCAGGACCTGGAAAAATATACAATGCTTCCTGCAGCCCAGTGGTCCTGGGCAAAGGCATCGGTGTCCTTCATGGGGACCTGGCACATTGTGCCCCCCCAACCCAGGGGGACTCTATGGGGACTCGTGGCTGGGGGTGACCCACAGGACACATTCAGCAACCCCTCCAGGAGATTCTGAAAGGTTTGAGAACCATTCAGCACCTCCCACCTCTGCTCGCTTCTAGAGCAAGGGGTGGATGACCCAGGAAGCAGACAGCGGTGACTTCGCTCAGTGTCCTCACCTCCATGAGCTGGTGGCATCTCTGAACCTATGTCAGATGTGGTGAAGACCTCTGAACCTGTCATTGGTGCTCAGTGTCATTGAGGAACAGTGCCTGGTACCTGGAACACATTGGACCCGGTGGGCCTGGCAGGGGATCCCTGCACTGGGCCCATGGCTGCCCACCCACCCAGCTCCATGGAGGACCTCCTCCAATCCTAGACACACTGCCTCAGGGAATGGGCCCAGGCCCTTCCCTTTCAGACCCCATGGCTGACTCAGGCTCACCTGCCACCCACAATGTCACAGGGCCGAGAGCAGAGACTAGCGCAGAGTCCATCCATCATAAAGCCTGGACGAGAACAGGGTCTGCCTGGCTCCCCACATTTGGGGGGGGGTCTTCCTAGCAAAGGGCTGGAGTTGGACAAAGGTAGAAGCCCTCTGGGGAGGATGGCGCCCCTGTCACCTCTGGACCCTGCAGTGGAGGGAGAAGGCTGGGTGAGGCCTATGCCATGGGACAATGTCCTTGCCCACCAGACAAGGGAATCAGGGTAGGAGAGAGGCAGAGAGCCTTTGGAACGCCTTACATGGGGTGCACAGGTAACATTTAAAGTCCAGGGTAGTGGGCAGCTTTCAGACACAGCCTGCCTCTGGGACTCAGTTTCCCTGGTCCTACAGGTCTCTTCTCATGCAACCATCCCAGTGCAGGGGAACAACACCTGATCTGAGATCCACCTACTGGGTCCAGGCACATAGCAGGTGCCTATTAAGTGCAGAGGTCCTCAAGAAGTGGGGCAGGATTTGAACCCAGGACCCCCTGCAACCATCCCAGTGCAGGGGAACAACACCTGATCTGAGATCCACCTACTGGGTCCAGGCACATAGCAGGTGCCTATTAAGTGCAGAGGTCCTCAAGAAGTGGGGCAGGATTTGAACCCAGGACCCCCTCCCTCCCTCAACTGTTTTGCTCTTCCTTCCTTCCTACCTTTCTTTCTTTCTTTCTTTTTTTCTTTCTTTCTTTCTTTCTCTCCTCCTCCCCCTGGCCATTATTAGGGAGACGACTTCTTACCTGGGCTGTTAGGCCCCAGCCAAGCCTCTGGGAACCTTCTCCTCATCAGCCATTGCTTTAACGAATAGCTCCCTGGTGTTCATTGTGAACCTTTCATCAAAGGCAGACCTTGCCATCCCATCAAATCTCTGCTTTAATCCCCTCATATCCCCCTCTCCTGACTGGGGGTGGGTGAGATCTTTACCACCAGCTTCACACTGGCAACCGCGTCCCCCAGGCCTGGTGGAAATGGAGACCCAACTGAGGCTGGGGGTAGCAGGGTGCCTGAACTGAGGACTTACCATGTTCACAGAAAACCCAGTTCAAATTGATTTAAGACCAAAAATCTCAGGAAAAGAACATTTCCTGGGGAGGGAGTCTGAGGAGGGGGTTTACATGCTGATCGTGCCAGTGAGACCCGTATTGGAGGTGTTCGTCAAAACCCACAGAACTCCTCTAGAGAATGTGAAATTCAGTCGGGGTAAATTACACCCCAATACCCCAGACCCTCAGCCAGGCTCCATGGCACATGCCTGTAAACCCAGCATTTAGGAGACCAAGGTAGGAAGATTGTGAGTTCCGGGCCAACCTGGGCTACACAGCCAGACCCTGTCTCAAAAACCAAACCAAACCTAATACCTACCAAAGAAACTAAAAGAAATAAACATGTTCGCTTGTTTATTGAGTGAACATGGATTGATCTGCTTTCAGACAAAGCTAGATCCAGCAGCTCATGGAACAAACGTCTCTAAGACCCCAACTATTCTCATATTCTCATTCTCTCTCTCTCTCTCTCTCTCTCTCTCTCTCTCTCTCTCTCACTCTCTCTCTCTCTCTCTGCTTCCTGGCCACCATGATGCTGGCCCACACCCTCCTGCCACGATGGACCAAACCCTCTGAAACCGTGAGCTGAAAGAATCCTTCCTCCCTTGCGATGTCTGCTCAGGTATTTTGATGGCAATGCTGAGAAAAGTAACTAATGCCCCCATGTGTCAGTCAGCTTTCCATCACTGTAACAATCATCCGGGATTGTCGATTTATAGAGAGAGAAGGTTGATTTTAGCTCAGGGTTTTTGTAAGTCTCAGTCTGCTCTGTGGTGAGGCAGTACTCATGTCGGAAGCACTCAGGAGGAGCAAATCCACTCACCCCACAGCCAGGAGGAGCAGAAGACCAAAGTCCCTAATCCCTCTAGAGACACCTCCACCTAACCTCTTCCCACAAGTATCCACCACCACCTCCCAATAGAGCCAAGCTGGGAAGTAAGTCTTCAACCTATGGACCCTAGGGACACATCCAGGTCTAAAGGACAGCACCTCTGTGCGCAAACCTTCCAGGTGCCTACAGACCTACCTGGTGGCAACTTGTCCCTTACTTCTCACCCACCAATCAGAGGGGGCATCTCTTTTCTGGAAACCGAAGCACCTGCCTTCTCACATCTCATTGGCTCCTGATGGGTTCTTCTTGCTTGACATTGGAGGTGAGTTCCCAGCCTCCTGCCCAAGGCTAGGAACAGGACAGGGACAGGACGCCCGGTGCTCCTCAAGACGAGAGGAGAAATGGACATTTGATTCCCATGAGGTTGGAATCCCCAACCTCTGTTTAGGAGCTTTCAGAGGCTGTGGCCCTTGGTCACCCTTCCTGTCCCTAATCAAGTAGAGGACATCAACCTCTCTTCACTGACTACCTGCTACCTCGAGAGCCCAGTGCCCGGGCTACTGCACTACCAGCCAACGTCTGCTAGACCGTGGCATGTCCCAACACACACCCCTCCCGGCTGTCCCCTCCTCAGTCCAGGGGACAGTAGCATCTGGCAGGCCACAGAGAAACATTCATTGTACCCTGCTCAGTGACACACAGGGACACTGAGTCATAGAGCCGAGGCAGATACCCAGATGCCAGGCACTGTCTCCGGCACCTAACGGGTGTCTGATTGTTCAGGGCCACTCTGCCCAAGGGAGACCGGGTGGTCGTGACCCGCAATGACAGAACCCAAGAAAGATCCTGGGCTGCGGGTCACTGGTGGCATTGTGTTCACCTCTTCTGTGACCTCTGGGGCAAGGTGTCCCGGGGGTCCCTGTAGGAAGTCCTTGTCACAGGCTGAGAAGAAGGCACAGAGTGAAGAATGCATTTTAAAGGTGTCTCTTCGCATGGTCACTAGGAATTCAGAATTTCTGCTGAAGGAAGGGAGGGTCTGGGGCACCCACACCCCAGGACCCAGCCAGTGCTGGGCACCCCTTCCTGCCTCACCTTTCCCAACAGAGCAGGCTCTGGGGACCAGACAAGCCCTCAAACATGGAGCCCCTGGTGCTGGGCTTGGGGGCAGGATGTAGTGATGTGGGTGGGGTGGGTGGGCACTGAGGGCCCCTTCCTCTCCACCTGAAGAAACACCTTCCCTGCTTCTTGACCAGAACCTTCTAAGCTCCCAGCAAGAAGCAGACCTCGGTCAGCAGCCCCTCCTTGTCTTTCCCGTAAGCACCACCAGCTTCTTGGCTGGACTTTTCTTGGAAGAGGGTTGGCATTGAGCTGTCTGGGGTTGTCTTTGACTTGCCTGTCAGGGCAGGGAGGGCGGGACACCATTAATCTCTACACTTCCTGCACATAGTAGGTCCTCAGTTTTACTTTGACACTTCAAAGCAAAAGTCTACGCAGAGAAAAGTGAGGCCCTGCACATAGTAGGGCCTCAGTTTTACTTTGACACTTCAAAGTAAAAGTCTACGCAGAGAAAAGTGTTTGGTTTAGTACCAGACCCGTCCAAATAAAAGCTCTGAAGAAACAGTACTGTTGAGGGGGCTTGGGCTGTCCCAAAGCACCCACCTCACCCCAACAACACAAACATCAGCCTAGATTCTCAGGGGAGCCCCCAGATCAGAGCTAAAAGTAGGCCTGTCCCTGGCTGGGCTTAAAATTAGGAAGGCACATTGCAAAAAAGCCAACAGGTGCCCGGGCAGAACTTCATGGACCAAAATAAACCAGGGCACACGGAGTTCAAAGTGTCGCCAGAGCCAGGCAGTTGTCTTTGGTCAAGGGTAGATAAGGGTGGCCAAACTCCTCGGTGCCTGAGACCCAGGGACTGCACAAAGCCAAGCCTATGGGACACTCACAGGGTGTTGGGAATGTCCTGAGGAGGCTTCCTGGAAGATGAAGTATTGGGGTGACTCCTGACTCCCTTCTTTCTTGGGAACTTGCAAAAGAAACTTGCATAGGAAAAAGTAGCAAAGCGGCCAGAGTTCTCTCTGGCTGTGTGTTGAGTGACTTTCTGAGCACATGGTCCACGGTGCGGTCTGATCCCACATACACACAGAAGATGGGGTTCAATAGTCCAAGAAGAAGATGTTTTGGGGAGCAGGAATGATTCCAGAGAAAATAAGTCAGTCTGCACATCCAGGCCCTTCAGCAGCTACGGGTTCCCCCCCCCCCCAAGCATTATGGAAATGAGATTGGACAGTGAGGGTGGGGAGGTGCGTCATGGCCCAGCTATTTCCTGACGTCCGTCCTGTCCGTCCTCCAGGCCCTGAGCCTGAGCCCGGGCCAGTACACTCATCTCTTCCCTGGCTGGAAGGGCTAGCTCTGAGCCAAGAGCCCCATGATACAGGAAGACAGGCCTACCCAGCCTCCCCCAGCGCATGCTGGCTGCCCACTGGTATGGAGGGGAGGGAGCCGAGCCTGAACCAGGAGAACCCGTGGGGCACCAGAGGGCAGGATCTCCCCATGCCTGCACGGGACTCTAGTCTCTGTATCTCTCCCTTCCTCCTTCCCTCCCTCCCTCCCTGCCTCTCTCCATCCCTCCATCCATCTCTCTCTCCCTCCCTCTATTCCTTTCTCCCTCTCTTCCTCCCTCCCTCCCTCCCTCCTTCCCTGTTGAGTGACGATGGGTCTCTCCACCTCCCAGCTCAGCCCTTAGCTTCAGCCCTTCCTTGACTGTGGGTGACAGTCCTGTCCCAGTCTTTCTCCAGTGTGACTGTTACAAATCGTTTTTCTTTTTTTCTCAAGCAAGTAGATGAAATGGACCGGATATCTGAAATAAGAATCCTAGGCAAACTCTGCTGGGCTGGAGAGATGGCTCAGCAGTTAAGACACTTGCCTGCAAAGCCTAAGGACCTGGGTTTGATTCCCCAGTGCTCAGTGAAGTCCTTCCTCAGCCAAGGATGGAGCACGCAGGCTCTGGGGAAGCAAATGACCCTGCTGACATTCCTGTCAATGTAGAAACCCATGGCTACACCTGCCCTCTGGTTACAGTGCCCGGGTGGCAACCCCCATGCCCAAGGCCACAGACGATGGAGTCACGTGAGGATGCAGAAGCATTGTTCACACAGTTGCTTACAGTATGAGAAGGTGTGCGAACTCCAGGTCTCAGCCCCAGGGGCCTGGATATAGAAAACCAGGGGACCATGGAACACTTCCCTGAAATTAAAGAGTGAGCCAGTGTGTATAGTGTATCCACGTGGTTCTTTATTCAATTGGGGGAGCTTACATTTTTAGGAAAAAGGGGGCCAGGGGGATGGGGAATAGGGAAGAGAAAAGGGGATTGGCTGATCAGGGTGGTGAGTTAGTGGCCTGCACTGGGATAGGTGAGTATGGACAACCTGAGAAATACCTCATTTGGGGGCCTGAGTGGCAAGAAATACGTGATTCTAGCCACGGTCCATGGGGATGGGTACGAGGAACTTTGTCTGATACCCAATGCCAGTCATGCTGAGATGGGAATGCCAGGTTCCTGTGGCTTGCCCATGGGGGTTGGGAGTCAGGGTCCATGGAGCTGGGAAATACCTACCGAATTATCGGGGTTTCACCCACTCAGACATCCTTAACCCTTTGTTCTCCATGCCCTCAGTAGCAATGCCAACAAGCAATGCCCAACATGTAGGTCCTCTCTCCCCAGCACCCTGTTCTTCCAATGGGAAGCTGTTTGAAGCACTTAACACCCCACAAGCCAGGTCTGCAGGTCAGGGCGCAGAAACACACGTGAATAAAGCAAACTGTGTAGCGTTAGCTTCGATCAGCTAAGCTGTGCTGAAGTAACAAGTAGGCCCAAAGTCCAAAGCGGCTTCGTAAGAAAGGTTACCGTGACTCACACCAAGTTGAATATAAGTTGGCCACTCCAGGGTGGCTGTTCTCCATACAGTGACACGGTGACCCAGTCCTGTAGTACAGATGGGGCTGTCCAAGGTCGCTGTTCTCATCCATGTCACCCTGGCCGGGAAGTCAAGCTATGGAAATGTCAGGCTAGCAAACTAGGGATGCCCATGGGTGTTAGAGCACCGCTAACAGCACGTGACCCACCGAAGAAGCGATCCAGGGTACAGTCCATCTTGTCCACCTGAAAAACATTTTACCACGCTGGGACAAACTTGGGAACCCCACTTGGGGTTCTAGAAGGAGCCATTGACGTACTGATCTTTTGCTGGGCTGGGCACAGTGGTCCCAGTGTGGCCCCGTGTCGACTCATGTGCAGACAAGGTTAAAGCAGTAGCAGTAATGTTAGGGCCGGGCGATGTCTCCGAGGTGGAGTGTTTCCTGCTTAAACATAAGGGCCTCTTGAGCCAGACACCCCACCAAGTTCGACTCCCCAGGACCCACGTAAAAAGCTGGGCATAGCCACGCACATCTGTAACCCCCTAGTCTGTAGAGAGCAGAGACTGGAGCAAGTCCGGGTTGAGGGAGAGACCCCATCTTGAGGAAATGCACAGATGAGCAGTCGAGAGCCCCCATATCTCCCTGGCTTCCACCCACGCTCACATCCTAACCCTTTCATTTCACAAGTGATTCCTGTCACGGTGACCACACCACCTGACAGATGCTCTTCCTAAAGAGGAAAACTATCGACGGCCATACCTCCCTGAACGCGCCCGATCTCGTCTAAAGAGGAAAGCTGTCTTCTGCCCTGGATTTCCTCTCATCATGGCGGGGAAGGCATGGGCGGCATGAGGGTGCCAGAGGAACAGGGTGGAGGAGCGGGTCCCTGTGGACCAGGATGCTGGACATGACCTTCAAAGTCCCACCTCTAGCGGCCATTCCTTCAGACAGACTCCACCCCTAAAGCTCCCATGACTCCCCAAATAGCTCACCAGCACTAATAGCATGAGCCAGTGGAGGGGAGACATTTCAGGCTGAGACCATGTCACCCCCAGGAAGGGAAGTGAGTCCTGAGGTCACATGACAAGCCCATCTCAGACAGAGTCCACCGTGCTGACCACATGCCCTGATGTCCCCATGAACCTCATATTTGCCTGTGAGTGGACCCTGGGGTCTTGGACATGAAGGCATTTCTGATTTGAAAAGATGTCGGCTGAGTGCTCCCTCCCCAACCCAAAACCTCTGCCTGTGAACCGTGCTCCCCGGGGGCCATGTCCTGCCAAGAACAGTTTAGATGCAACATGCAAGGGTGACCTAATTCCTTGTTTCCTCTGTGGTGGGCACACAAGACGTTGTCCCCACACACTCACAAGCCCCATGAGTGTCACATCCTGCCACTGAGGGTCCCCAGCCTGCTTCTTTCCCTGCAGTCCCTGCCCCCCGAAGGGCACTGTGGGAGTGGGGTGAACACTCAGCTGTGACAGGATAGCGTTAGCTTCCGTCCTCCTCAGTGGCCTAGCCTGCTAGGAGTTTGGGGCTGGCATTCAGGAAGCTACATCCCTAGTTCTCTGGGTTCTAGAATGTTCTCTCCACTCCCAGCTTCCGATTCCTCAACGAAAGACACATTTCTACCAGAACTCTCTTTTTGTTGTTTATTTGTTTGTTCTTTGGTTTTTCCAGGTAAAGTCTCGCTCTAGCCCAAGCTGATCTGGAATTCACTATGGAGTCTCAGGCTGGCCTTGAACTCATGGAGATCCTCCTACCTCTGCTTCCTGGAGTGCTGGGATTAAAGGCACCATGCCCGGCTTTTCTTTTTCTTTCGAGCAAGCTCTTCCCAGCTGTTGCAAACTGGGACAGCTGGATGCCAGGGAAGGGGCAGCATTTAGCTTGACTTCGATGCCCTGCACCAGTGAGCCCTGGGGAGCCGGGAGGACACCGCCAGCCCAGCCTTCACCCTCTTGCACAAGCTGGAATTGTCCTTGTCTGACTGCAGTGTGTTTTCCTGCTTTCCTTGGGTTAAGTCTGGACTTCACAGAAGAGGAAACACCACATCCAGAGAGCTGGAGCAACTTGCCCCCAAGCACCCTGCCGTAGATGAGGGGTGCTGAGGAGGAGTGCCAGACACCTGACTCCCACCCAGGGAAGACCCCGCATCTACCAGACCTCCCCAACTCTCCAGCAGCTTTCGGAAAACGTTTGTCTCCTGGTGTCTTCCTAAGGGGACATATGGAATCTCCCACTATCAGAGAAGAAATAGCAGGATATATATATATATATATATATATATATATATATATATATGCATACACATTACCGTTAGAGCTGAAAGAAACTCTGAAATCAGAACCTGCCTGGAACAGGGTTGAGGGGTGGAAGGGTTCACCAGCAGGGAGAGGAAGGATCTCGAGGTGACCCACTGACATGTCCTCTTGGTGACACCAGGGGGTGGATGTCCAGGGGTCATCGCTAAGCATTGAGACCATCCTAGGCTTTCCTAGGCCTAGCCAAATGGCCGCACGGCACGGTGCCTCTCTGCTCGCCTGTGGATGGCTGGACTGGGGTCCTGGCTGGTCCCTGGTGGGTGGCTAATCTGCTCTCAAGTCCATTGAGGAGAGAATTGAATGAAATCCTTGGAAGGAACCCCAGGAAGGCAGCTGAGAGAAGAACCCCAGAGGCCATATGGGTGGGGAGACGCCCTTGGGACGATACCTTTGCAGATATTTTGTCTTAAAAATCCACTGTGCAGGATGGTGCCAGATAAGGGGAGCAGGCGCTGGACCCCAAGAGGGCTAAAAGCCATACTGGGGGCTCCAGCCTGGGTGGACAAGGGGCATCCATGAAGCCAGTGCCCATCCAAAGGCAGGGATCTGAAGCCAGACACCGACACTTGAATTTGGCTTAGTCACCTGCCCTACGACCACAGACAAGCCCCTCCCTCTCCGAGCCTCAGTTTCCCAAGCCCGGGGGGGGGGGGTTGGGGGGGAAGAGTGTCAGCAGGCTGACTAAGTCCCAGGAACAGAGGAGAGAGAGGAGAGAGAGGTTTTTGGCGGTGTGCGTTAGTGTGCACGTGGTATCCTGCAGAGCGGGTGTGGCTGACTGAGCAGGTGCCAGGCCCAGGGTGAGGTCACCACACTCACCTGTGACTTCCACACCCCTAGGTTGACCAGGCACTGGGCCTTCCCCAGCCTGGCCATCAGTTCTGAGGCACCTCCTCCACTAGCCCACCAGGAATCCATCATTCCAGGCAGGAAGGAGTTAACTAGAGGCCCCTCCAAAGCAAACAGGGCCCAGAGCCACAGCCAGCACTGAACTCAAAACACATGGGGAGAGGGCAGCCCCTTCCCCTCCCCCTACAGCTGCCCAGGGCCTACCCCCTCCCCCACCTCCCTCTCTCCCTCCTCCCTCCCAAGTCTCATTCTGTCCCTTAGGCTTCTGATGGTGGGGGAGGCCTCTGGCCACCCCAAGGGCTTTGCCTGCAGGGGGCGCCCTGCTTTGCAACAGCAGCCTGAGACGCACTGGATACGCACATTCCAGGCAGCTGAGAGGGGTCCTGGCTGGGGGGGGGGGGAGGACCTATGGGACCCTGGGCTGACCGTGGGGTCCCTGGACTTGCAGTTGCCTGGTTCCCTCAGGGTGGCAGAAAGGGTCAGAGGCCTTGGGTAGAGAAGCCCCTCAAACCCCCCACCTGTCTCTCACCACCATGGACAGTCCCCTCAGGCTCTCCCTGCAGTGACATCTTCTGGGGAGGGGTGTCGGGCTTTGGCCCCTACCCTGGGCAACAAGGCTGCCCCTTCCCCAGTGACACCCCATGCGGAACCCTTTCTGATGAGATCAGACACATTCAGGGTGATAATGGCCTTAGACGGGAGCCCTTTCTGTGAGTTACTTCACTGCTTCTTGGTGGCAACTCGCACTGGTGACCATCGGCCTCCCTCTCCCCATTGTGCAGATGAAGAAACTGAGGCCCGGGAAGCTGACGAGCATGTCCAACGGTCCTCTGAAAGGAGCAAGAGAGAGAAGTCTGAACACGTCAGCACCGACTCCACCACCCTCTTCATTCACTCGATTCCCCCAAATCCAAAGTGAAATAAGTCATTTTTAGGAATCAGAGATTCTTTCAAGAGTCTGCAGTGAGGACCAGGGACTTGGTGACTTTTAGTCCCCTTCCTCAATCACAACAGCCATTTAAGTGACAGAGAGGACGACCAGCAGAGGGTGAGGGCACCCATGAGAAAACCTGGTGTTGATTTATGAATGCATTTATTTGCATGTGTGTGTGTGTGTGCACAGAGTATCGTGTATGTGTGTGCACACACGTGTGTGCGCAGAGGCCAGAGGAGAACGTCGGGTGCCCTTCTCAATTGCTTATCGGTATATTTCCTGGAAATGGGGTCTCTCACCCAAGCCTGAGCTGCTGTCTATTGCTGTCCCTTGCAGACTGGGGTTCCAGAAGCACATCGCTGCACCCAGTTTTGTTTTTCGGTTTTTTGAGGTAGGGTCTCGCTCTAGCCCAGGCTGACATGGAATTCACTCTGTAGTCTCAGGGTGGCCTTGAACTCACGGCGATCCTCCTACCTCTGCCTCCTGAGTGCTGGGATTAAAGGCGTGCGCCACCATGCCCGGCTCCATATAACTAATTTTTTTACAAAATATTTTATTTATTTGTAAGGAAAGAGGGAGAATAGGCCCACCAGGGCCTCCTGCCATCACAAATGAACTCTGGATGGCTTGACATGGGTACCTGGGAATCAAACCAGGGTCTGCAGGCTTTCCAAGCAAGCACCTTTAACTGTTGAACCAGGTCTCCAGGCCCTATATAATTAATGTTTGGGTTTTGGTTTTTTTTTTTCGAGGTAGGTTCTCACTCTAGCCCAGGCTGACCTGGAATTCACTCTGTAGTCTCAGGGTGCCCTTGAACTCACGGCGATCCTCCTACCTCTGCCTCCAGAGTGCTGGGATTAAAGGCGTGCGCCACCACGCCCGGCTGCACCCAGTTTTTTATGTGCATTCTGGGGAGTCCAACTTGGCAGCCTCCAGCCCTGACAAGCCCTTATGCTTAGGGAGCAAGAGCTCTTAGCTAAAGAGCTTCCCCCAAGCCAGCCGCAAGCATTTCAAAGACATCTGAAGTCAGGGTTGTAGCTCAGCGGTTACAGTGCTTGTCCAGCGTGCAGAGTCCTCCGATCCATCCTCGGCCACCGCGGCAGCTCCCTATGGTCTCAACACGTGGGATGTTGAGACAGGAGGAGGATCAGGAGTTCAAGGTCATCCTCAACTGCACAGTAAGCTCCAGGCCAGCCAGGGACACAGACCCAAGGTACATGAGTCTTTGGGGGGAAAAAACCAACTTGGGGTGTGCTTGCAGAATGATCCCAGAATCACTGATATCATTCTGCAGCTGGGAAAACCGAGTTCCTAACAGAGGAAAAATAGAGCAGACCCCCCCAAAAAATAGGGCACTATAACCCCAAGAAAAGCCATGTGGGTGTTCTTCTGGGCCAAGGGGACGATGCGTCTTGTGGTTCTTACTTTCTTGAGAGCAGTCGGCAACCATGGTCCTCAGGACATAGCCCCTGAGTCCCTGCAGAGGTCTGTGTCCCCAAATGTACGCCATGACCTCGTGGGGGTCATGCAGGTGACCCCAGGCCCTCCAGTGGCAGCTGCTCCCCTGGAAGCCGCCAGCCATGTGTCCCCCAGGTGAAAGGCCCACGAGGCCACCTGCACTGGATTTTGGCTTGTTTTCTTTAGGGGGTCTAAGGGGAAGTTGATCCCTGTGGAAACCCAACCCCTGAAGAATGTGGCCTGCCCTGGCCCAGCTCCTCCGACCCCCAGCAGACCCTCCTCCCACTCTGCCTCCTCATGTGCTTAAGCATTTCAGAAAGACTTGGGAAGGAGAAAGGGACCGTGTGTCTCTGGCAGTGCTGAAAACAGAGCCCCTGGCACCTTTCAAAGCAAAGGCCTGTGTGGAGGGAGGAAGTCTCCCAGGGAAAGAGGCCTTCCCTGAGGAACGCCTCCTCCCCATGGGGATACCGTTGGGACCAGACTCGGGCAACCAGAAGAATATTCCAGAACATTCCAGACTGTGCGTGGGAACCCCAGTGAAACTACCACATTGAGTTGATCGCTGCTTGTCGTTTGTCCAAGCTTCCAAGAGGGGAGAAAGACAACTGTAAAGCAAGATGTCTAGGGGACATCACCATGTGACAATGGACCGCTGTTGACATTACCTGGAAAGGAAGGGGGAAGAGAGGGTCATCCTTGATTTTGACAGAAAAACCCTCCCGATCATTTTGGACAATGCATAATACGCTTTGAATATTTATGATAAATTTTCAAAACATTGCTCTCGTCAACTGATAATACAATGGTATAGTTTTCGACCCTCAAAAGGCTTTGAGGCACTTGAGAAGCGACAGTCTCAGCAGAGAGCAAGACATCTCTGTCCCACCCTCCAAGGCTCAGGGAGCTTGAGGAAGAGGTGGAGGAAAGAATGTAAAAGCCAAAGGAAGGGGAGGAGTGCTTACAGGACTGTCTTCCAGACACAAAGTGGCCGTGACCTTCATAGCCACAGACTCATGTAGGAGAGGCTGGTCTTGAACTCCTGATGGGATCACAGGGGTGCCCCCCCCAGTCAGCCCTCTGTTTTCAAAGTTTCTTCAATTATAGAATGGATCAATGCTACATACCTTTTCTCTTTCAAAAAAACATATTTATTGTTAATAGATACATTGTATGAGCAAGTCTTGTGATGGTCCCCCCATTTCCCTCCTCCCTGTCCCCAACCCACTGGGGACCCACCTCGGTGGGCTTGCTGGACCAGTCCATGGGGAAAGGGGTTATGGATTGTATAAGAGGTAGCCAGGCTTTTTTTCCTCCTTTGTGTGTTGTTGCTGAGGGGAGGCCATGTCTCTGGATATTCTCCCCCACCATGGCTCTTACATTCTTCCCGCCCCTCTTCTGCTCGGTTCCCTGAGTCATGGTGGGTGGGTTTTAAGTCTGCTTCACTGTTGCGATCTCTTTTTTTTTTAAAGTGTGTACCACCAAGAACACATGCATTTTTTTCTACATATTTTATTGATTCATTTTCAAGCAAAGAGAGAGAGAGAGAGAGAGAGAGAGAACACCAGGGCACCAGCTTGTGGGTCTGGCCCATGTGGGTCCTGGGGAATTGAACCCAAGGCCCTAGGCACTGGAGGCAAGTGCTTTAACCGCTGAGCCATCTCTCCAGCCCATGTTGCGATCTTAAGTGTCTCTGAACTTCTGCTTTGGGTTGTGGTGGGTATAGTTGGTGTCTGTCTCCATCACTGGGTTATCGGACTTGCTGTGGCCTCTTGTTTATCTCGCCACTTTCTCATAGTTTTCTCTTCATTCCTTTTCTTTAAAACAATTTTTGTTGTTTTGAAGGTAGGGTCTCGCTCTAGTCCAGGCTAGCCTGGAATTCACTCTGTAGTGTCAGGGTGGTCTCAAACTCACAGAACTCCTCCTACCTCTGCCTCCCAAGTACACCACCACGCCTGGCTCAAAAAAAAAAAAACCGTTTTATTGACAACTGCTGTAAATGTAAACAATATGCCTCGGCCATAATCCCTCCCGGCACCCCATTCCCTTCACTCTGGCTCCGGCAGGACAGGGAGGACAAGGGACATGAGCCACACAGTGGACCACAGCATGGGGACCGCAGCCAAGTGGAAGTGTTCACCTGGATGTGGTCCAGCTGTGACCCGCAAAGGCCCATGTGCCTACTGAGGTGGCGGGGCCTTTAAGAGGCGGGGCTTAGCGGACAGTAATTAATTGTGGGGCTCTACCCTCTTGCATAAATTAATGCTGTCTCCAGAGGGCGGGTCAGGCCTGGGAGACCCCCCCCCCAATAGAAAAGGGATCTCATCCAAGAGGATGCCGGTCCTCCCTGCCCTCACTCCCTGGCTTACCACGCATGTGCCCACCGCTGAATCCACCTGCCATCCAGCAAGAAGCCATCATCAAAGGCCCGCATCCGTCTGTGCCAGGCTTTAGACTCTTCAAAACTATGAGCTAATCATTTTTTTTCTTTTTCTTTTCCTTTTGGTTGTTTCATTTTTGAGGTCGGGTCTCACTTCCTAGTCCCTGGCTGGCCTCAAACTCAGCAATTCTACACCTCTGCCTCCCAAGTGCTGGGATTAAAGACATATGCCACCACGCCAGCTTCTTCTTCTTTTTTTATAAAGTCACCAGCCTCAGGTATTCTGTTTTAGCAACAGAATGTTTTAGGACAGAGCCCAGAGACCCAGGCCCCTCACCCTGTGTATGCTTAGATTTATTTATTTATTTATTTATTTATTTATTTATTTATTTATTTATTTATTTGAGAGAGAGAAAGAGAGAGAGAGAGAGAGAATGGGCGCACCAGGGCCTGTAAATAAACTCCAGATACATGCACCATCTTGTGCATCTGGCTTCATGTGAGAACTGGGGAATCGAACTCAGGTCCTTCTGCTTTGCAGGCAAAACCTTAACCACTAAGGCATCTCTCCAGCCCTGTTGTGTAGGTTTAATCTTGACCAGCTCACACAGTCTACTCCAGGCCTGTCCTGAGTAGAAGGATCTAGAATGTATGTTTGAACAACTTGGGTGGAGCATCTAGGAGTCGAAATGAACACTGTAACACACACGTTAAAAAGATGTCTGCAGTGTTCAGAGGCCTGAGGTCAGAGTCTAGGGACAGACGGTGTGTACTCCTCACTGTCCCCCATCCTCTTGAGGCGTCAGAGACACAGAAGGGCGCCTGTCACTGTGCCTGGAAGAGACAGAGGCAGCCCAGCATTGTCTCTCACTGCCTGTGGCAACCCCAGGCAGGCTGAGTTGGAAATGGCCTCAAGTTCATCTGGTCCAATATTCCTCCGTCTATGCACGGGAAACTAATTCCCAGAGGGAGAGAGGACTTGTCCAAGGTCAAAGGGGAGACGTGGAGGCAGGCTAGGAACCCAAACCCAGGTTTCTGGACTCTCAGGCAAGGCTCAACATCCCCCTCTGGGCTGAAGTGTTCCTTCTTTAACCTCGGGGTCTCTGTTGTCACAGATATTTACCAAGTGCCAACTCTGACTCTATGGCAGAAACAAGGAAGGCAGCTATGAGCACCCAGGCCCCTCCTGGCCAGTGGGAGCAGGGAGCAGAGCTCAAGGTGCAGATGGGTCCTTTGCGCTTGTCAGGCAAGTCTTCCAGACCAGCAAGAGAGAACAGAGAAAGGCACAGACCCCAGATGAGAGGAATGGCGCCTCGGGGTGCCCCTCAAGCTCAGTTTCCTAATCCATGAAATGGGCAGAAGTCACAGGACCTGCCGCGGGGTTCTTGTGGGCCTAGGCTGAGTGTGAGTTCCCTGTGGGAAGCGCTGGGAAAGACTTGGGTGGGAGCATGGAGAAGAGGCTGGCAGGGATTGACAGACAGGACCAGGAGGGGTGCAGGGAAGAAGCACGAAGGGGGCAGATGCCTGCTTTCGTAGTGGGTGCTGGGCGACAGGGCTGGGTGCCCAAGTGTGCAAGCTGCAGCCAGGACGCCTTTGTCAAAGTGCACACGCTGTCCCTCACACTCTCCAGACTATGGCTCGTGTGTGAAAGCGACAGGCGCTATGAAAGAAACCCAGACAGACAGACAGACAGACAGGCAGGCAGGCAGGCAGACAGGCAGACAGAGGAAGACAGAAGTACTGTCACAGGGGGAGCAGGCTTCAGTTTTAATAGCTAGGCAAGGTCTGGCCTCAGTAGGAAGGTGACAGAAGGGGACATGAAGGTGGGGGGCTGACATTCGGGTTAAGGAGCTGAGCCCGAGGCAGCGCGAGGAAGTTATTGATTTATTGATTGTGTGTGAGTCTTGGTTTTCTCCTACTGTGCACAGGAGAGGGCAGGAAGAAATGCCTTGTCAGTTATAAAGGGGAAAGAAACCGATGTCCAAGGAGGGGAGCTCTGGGTAACATTGGACACCCCCACTCTACAGTGGTGGAACCTCCCAGAATCTCAGGACATGGTGAAGGAAGAATGCCCCGCTTTGGCCCCATTGCTTATTTTAGGGGTGCCCTGGAGAGAAGCTGTGACATGCCCCCGGCAGCTTCTGCAAGTCCCACCTGCTCGCACGTAGACCCATGACATCAAAAAGGCCTTTTGCCATGGGAGCTGAAATCGCTCAGGTGGTGGCCAGGGAGTGGCTGTGGTTGACACTAGAGGTGGAAGGACCTACTGTGGAAGGGTGCTGGGGAGGAAGGATACTGGGGAAGGATGCTGGGAGGAGGATAGTGGGGAAGAAGGGGTCTGGAGAGGAGGGGTGGAGAGGAGAGGTGTGGGAGAGACTTGGGGAGGAGGGTATCTGGGCAGGGTTGGGGAAGACAAAGCCCACCCCCTTGAAGATTGTTATCACAAGGCTTTCAGGTCAGCCTGGGTTAGAGGGAGACCCTACCTTGAAAAACAAACCAAAAAAACGAAGGCTTCCACACGCTAGACCCAAGACAAAGTGGGGTTCTAGACAGCTCAGCAGACACATTGCTTGAAGCATCTGTGTCCCAGCATGGGGGATGTGTGGCTCCTTCTCACACCTGCCTTTGGTCACACACCTGGCCATGCCCTGCAGTTCCGGGGAGGGCAGGTGACACATCTGAGCAGCTTCATGACATCGCACTCACCACTCGGCCAACTTCCTGCAAAGCGACTTTGCCACTCTGAAGGTCAGTGTCCTGTGCGTCAAGTGTCCAGAAGGACAGGAGAGGAGGCTAGCAGGCTAAGGGATGTCAACCTGTGAGCTCAACTTCCTGGTTATCACTGGAGAGTCTTGTTTGTATGAGTGCCACAGCCATACAGCGATGGTCCTTATTTTGGTCTTGGTGAGGACAAATGACTTGGCCCCAGGTCTCCACATCCACAGCCTGGTGGAG